>PVJI01000319.1:0-291063 GCA_004026765.1 Micronycteris hirsuta | reverse complement strand
TGGCAAAGGAAATAGGCTTCCTGGAAATCCAAGAAGCTCAGAGAACCCCAAAGAAGCGGGACCCAAAGAGGAACACACCAAGGCACATCATAATAACATTACCCAAAGTCAAGAATAAGGAAAGAATCTTACAAGCAGCAAGAGAAAAGGAGACAGTTACCTACAAAGGAATTCCCATAAGACTGTCAGCGGATTTCTCTAAGGAGACCTTCCAAGCAAGAAGGGGCTGGAGAGAGATATTTCAAATCATGAAGAGCAAGGGACTACAACCAAGAATAATCTATCCAGCAAAACTTTCATTTAGAATGGAAGGGCAGATAAAGTGCTTCTCAGATAAGGTCACGTTCAAGGAGTACATCATCACACAGCCTTTACTATATGAAATGTTAAGGGGTTTTATATAAGGATTCATGAGAGAAGGCACCAAGGCCAGATCAGCTACCGGGGAACTCAGATCAGCCACAGCCAAGACACTTGTGAGGTAAGCAAGCAAAATACAACCGGAGAAATAAATTATAACCAGAGACATTGAAATTTAGAACAATCTGGCAGTAACCAGAGGGAGGGGGAGGGGGATAATGGGGGCAAGGGTATTCAGGAACTGCTATAAAGGACACATAGACAAAACCAAGGGGGAGGGTGGAAGCAAGGGAGGGAGGTGGGTTTGCCTGGGGTTGGGGGTGGGGGTAAATGCAGACAACTGTAAGTGAACAACAATAAAATAATTTAAAAAAATAATGCACATATAAATTAAATAGTAAAAAATTAGAAAACTTCCTATCTTTCTTATAATTCAAAAATAAGCATGTTCTTACCACTGTGGGTGGCAAATGGGATATCTCTTCCACATGAATTTTTTGGCAAGTTTTAACTGTGACATTTTAAAAAGAAAAAATATAATCTTCTAATAAATGTATAGGAGCATGGATTAAGAGGTTGTATTCTAGAGACATAGTAACAGCAGTGACTTTAATGATTTTGAAATTATGACCCATCAGGTTACTTTCATCTTGGAGGCTGTTAAATGAAACCAAATGATTTGAACCAGAGGCAAAAGAAAGCAGCGTCATAAGTGAGGGTGCAGCACTAAACACTAAACCAGTGAGAGGGAGATCCAGCTGGCAGACTAAGGACCCACAAAGTTACACATTCTGTTCTTTTGTCACTTGGTGAGGTACTGCTTTTCCTTTTTATTTTTTTTTCTAATTTTATTTTAAGTTCTTTTTATTTTTTTCTAATCAATGTTTTCTTAGGTGTTTTTCTCTTTGTTTTTGTTTTTCATTTTAAATCCTGTTTTCTATTTCTCAATGTTCTTCATTTTTTTAAAGGAATTGAAGCCATTATTTGCATAAATCTTTGTAGGGTACTCTAGGGTTAGGAAGAGGGATACAATATCTCTCCCTTAGGATCCCAGAAGGCAGGCCATTTAGACCTGTGAAACCCTTGAAGCCTTCTTTCTCATCCATGTGTTCTCTTAGAAATTTTCTTTCCTTTCTTGTAATGAACAGAACAGAGGTTTCAGACTTGCAAACTATACCACTTCTTTATTCACTCACTAGTTTGTTTTCTTGAGCCAGAGAACGTGATATTTCCTCCATGGAATGGAATAATAATACCAACCTGAGAGGCTATGCTACAGACAGATTAAGAAAATATATATTAAAGCACATTGAAGATTTCATAGATTCAGAGTAAAAAATACTTATACTAAGCTTTATGGGGTGCTCACTTCGTCTGAGTCACTCTTCTAAGCATGTATTTATAGCCACTTATTTAATTCTAAAAACAATTGTATGAGATAAGTATACTATGTTATCTCCATGTTAATAATGAGGAAAGTGAGACATAGATGCCGTTTCATTTGCTCAAAGTCTTATAACAGATAAGGTGAAGAATTTGAATTTAAAAAGAGGACACACTGATTCACCAGTTCTTTCACTTGGTCAATTTCACTTTTTATGTTACTTGCATTTTACTGGCAAATAAGCAAGTAAACAAGGATTGTTACATTCCCTTGATACCTAAATGCAGGCTTTTGTGTAGGCTATCTGTGCCTAGAAGTTAGAAAAGCCCAGGCTCAGTCTTTTACCAGTTAGGGAAAAAAAAAAAAAAGTGTGAGGGCCAGGTAAAAAAAAAAAAAAAAAGATTTTCATTTTTAAGGAAAAACACACAAAAAATAGATTTCATTGTAAAATGTGTGTGATCTGGTGCAGTGGCTTTAGAAATTTAAGGACTATGCATCCTAAAATGTTGGGCTTGTTTTTTTATACTAATTTAAAATAAGCTATATATTTATTTATATATTCTGCTATGCAGAAATCTTTATGAAGTATAAAATGATAAATGAAACAAAATGCATGTAAAGGCAGAATTAAAATATTTGCTCCATGCATTCTATTGAATGTTATCCACAACTAGTCTAGGAGAGCAAATCCTGGGCAGGAGTCATCAACAGAGGGACCTCAGATAACCGTATGACCTACCAGAAACATTTATTCCACAAAGAGGACGGGACAACCATCTGAACACTGAGCAGTTTGGATTTCTACCATCTTCTGGAAAATCAGAAGACCTGGCAACACAGTTTTGCATTCCCACATGAAAAGCTTGGACAGAAGCTGAGAACCAACTGGGCTCTTCACACAGACCCTGCACTCCCCACTTTCTCACAGCCTTCACCATCCTGTTTTCCCTTTAGGCTAATTCACTCTTCTCTTTTGTCTTTTTGTTCCTGGCAGGTGTTTGAGTTTGGAACTTTAGAGTTTCTATCTCTCTTGTACCTCCATATAATAAAGGTCATTTTGAGCAATTTTGTGTGAATAAATTATTCAATTTACCAGGAAACTGGGCATATCATTCTTTCAGTAAGACTTGCTGGTGTGCTCACTGTCTTGTTCAATTCCATTATTTACTGGGGTTTGCACAGGAAAACAAAGAAATTAAAATGAAATTTATCCAAATGCTTCACAAGACAGATATGGTAAAAACTGATGATTTATACTTAGTCTTACTTGGACAGTTAAGTCAATCTTCTATCACTGTACTTAAAGGAATTAGCATTTTAGCGAAGGCTTTTTCTACTTAATTGTGTAACACAAATGTCCATTGAAATTTTTTATGTAGTGTACTAACAACTGGTTTATCATCTTAAATTGTTGCAGAACACCTGATACTTTATAATTGAATTATGCTATAAACAAGATAAATTTAGTAACTTTAACTGATTAACATTTGATTCACTAACAGGGTCGCAAATTTAAAAAGTATGGTTCTGATAATGCTAGTATGTTCTCAGTTTACTTGTTTACGAAGTAACAGAGAAGATAGCTTTCCTTAGAGATTACTTGTCTGCAAATTCAAGTGGATAAAGAGTTCCAGTGCATTAAATAAGTATGTTACTTTGTTAATGCATAGCATGGCACTGGTAATTAACTATGAAGTCATTAAGGTTTTTCTGTGCTGTGACAGTTGTGTTTGCCTATAACAGATTAATGAATTTGTCAAATGTTTCTTTCCCCCTCTTGTTATTTCAGATAGGCCTTGAGTGGGACTTGACAGAAGATGTTACAACAGTTTTATCTCTGGAAATGGTTAGCTTCTGGAATTTTCCTCGCTTCTTTCTTCGCTATATGCTTTGGCCAGCATGATGATGGTAAGTAAGGATGCTTTTAATCTGACCTTTATAGTTAGTCAGAATTTCAGTTATTAAGTGGTTAATGAAACACACAAGAGGAATGGATAATGCTAATTTATAGTTCATTTTTAAAGTTTAGTAGCCAGTGTAAGGATTTGCTTTAAATAAAACAGTCTTGCAAAAGTGGCTTCCAATGCACTTTGTTTCTTAGTAAGGATTGAAGTATGATAGATATTACAACCAAGGCCTCCATTTGAATACTTGCTAATTCTTGCTAAGCAAATTCTATTTAAAAAAAAACTTAGAATCTATTTAGCACCCTTCAACAAACACAGACAATGATCTGAGGTAAAGCTTAGCAATATAGACATTACCAACATTTCTTTTGTAAAGAGATCTCTGAAGGGGTCACAAGTAGATGCTGTAAGTGGCTTCAGTGTTAGCAGTTTAATTGTGTATTGTATTATTTCGTCCCCCACTATTTTATTTGGAAAGAGTAAAAAAGTATAAAAGACTTGACATTAGATATTGTGTCAGTTCCTAATAGTAAGTTAGTCACTGTAGAAAGATATATTAATCATCAAGTTCCTTGGAGACTATTTAACATATTATGTCTACAGTGGCCCAAATGTGCCTGTCTTAGGTATTTCAATATTGAAAGAATCTGTCTCAGAATACTACATAATGAGAGTAAGGATATATAGAATGTGTCAATAGAGGAATTTTTCAAAAAGGACAAAGTTTCTCACCCTAGAAGTTGCTATTTAAGAAAAATGAGTTTTGTTCTTTTTTTTTTTTTTTAACGTTCACTGTTCTTACCCAACATTTGTTCAGCATTTGAGGTACAGAGGCAAGTAACCATCTCCTTATCTTTATTGCCCTGTTATCTAGTTGCTTTCAGTGACATCACAGATTGAGAATGTTGCTTATGCTTTGCTGGGTTAAATTGGGTGATTGAAGATAAATGAATTAATTTTGCTTTATCCCAAACAGTATTCAAATTATACACATATTAAGATATTCTCAGTTCTCCATCATTAGACAAATAGATCTCTTTTGGGATTTGCAGAATAGTTTAGAATAGCAACTATTTTCATAAAGTCAACAGCCTACTCCCTTGAAAAGTTCTGCTAATTAGCACACTGTTGACTTCAAGCATATGTGAATTTAATGTTCATGTCACTGTCACTTACGGAGCTTGTGAATCTCCAGTCTAACAACACCTTTACAAATGTAGTCATAAGATAAATAACGTAACTGCTACTTTGAAACAAAAACAACAATCAGTGCAACTTAAAAGAGCATGATTTTCCAGGATAATAATGCGTTTTAAATTGTGCCCCAGGAATAGATGACAAATCAGTGTATGTTGATATTTCTTTATATCATAAGATATTTCTATTTTTTAATTTATATTTAGTGTTCACATGGACCAAGCAGGGAAGGATTCCATGCCAATGCTAACATTAGACATTCACAAACTTTAAACATTTTAGGAGTATAGTTCAGCCTATCAGAAGATATCACTCCTTATTGAACCTGTAATGCTATAGATTGATTTTCTTAATAATATCATTAAAGCTCTTGGTCTTGCTAAATGTGCTTGTGTAGCCTCCAAAACAAGATTATCAGGTCACTGTTGGCCATCACATAATCTACTTTCTGAAGCAGAGTGGAACTTCAGACCTGCCAAGTGACAGTTTATAGTGGGGCTGCCCCTAAAACACTGCATTCACGGATGGCTTTCTTTATAGCCACGCTAAAAAGACTTCGGGGGTCTTTGCTGGAGGTTAGCGACTCAGTACTCAGGAAGATTGAAGGGATAGGAACTGTGGCAGAGTAACGTAAATTTTGTACGGTGTTTTATAGAGATTTCTTAACTTTACATGCTGTCCAGTATTCCTTCCACACTAGCATCTCCCAGTATGTCCCCAGAGACAATACAATTCGCTCCCCTTAGGTCTCCCCCAGGTCTTTACCTCTCTCCGGCATTCCGCTATTTGAGACTGAGATATCACTTTTATTTTCTTGTTCATGGAAATGGTTTTCATAGTTACCATTTTTTAAAAGCCATATCATTGTGAGTCCTATACAGGAATAAAATTAGGCCTGGGCAAAGAATGATTAACACAAAAAGAAATAGCACTTGACTAGAATATGTGGTATGAATTTCTTGAATACATTTTTTTTGTCCAAATGCTTGGGACAGCAGCTATATGGATAAATTGAAGGAAGACAATGGTTATTGCCAAAGTCACAATAGAAACATGCAAGGAAAAGTAAAAATGAAAACACCATGCTATAGAAAATTCACTGGTTGGAATAGTCCATTTTGATAGTTGGCAACTGATTTAAATTTCAGATAGAAAAGCATGAAAGAGAAAATGTTAAAATACCCTGAGGCTATTATTATAACAGTCTAGGTTTTTCGTATGTTAAAGAATAGAATTCTTCACCACTTTCTGTGAAGGGCAGTGTCCTTATACTTCTCTGTTTATTTCCTTACTTAGGCAAAAGGGAGTTGGAAGAAAAAGCAAATGAAAATTGTTTATTTCATAAATATTTATCCTGAAATGAAATATTCTAGTATTAGCAAATGTGTGAAACTGTTTCAAAGAAAAATATATTGTATAATTATTTTTAATTTTTATAACAAAAATTTTGCTTATAAACTTTGGCTAAGTTTTAAATTATTTGATATTTCTCATCCAAATACTGGGACAAGTCTTTAGATTCAGTAATAAAGTTTGTGGATGGCCTATCCTAGAATGAACATTTCACTTGGTTGATATCTAAACAAGCATTAATAAGTGAGATTGATAGTATTATACTGAATCAAAAAGTCATAATTTAACTGACAGAAAATTAGAGAATCTAAAGAGATATGTAGTTTTTGGTCTCTTTCCCCTCAACAGAACATTAGGATTGATATTTTTAGCTATAGCTTAATGCATTACTAATACTAGCAACTTTGTTTAGTGGGACTATGTTCCCGGGTCCCAGATTGAGTGTGGGGAGCTGGGAGGGAGGTGCCGTGAGAAGCGGAAGTAGCTGGACCATCTGCTCAAGTGTACGTTTTGTGGGATAAAATATCTATAAAACATATTCTTTGTTCTTACAGATGATATGATTCACAATGAGGTCAATAAACCAAGTTGTGGACAGGGTTTGTGTTTTTGTTAATTTTGTTTTGATTTTGAGTTCATAAATAAATGATGAAAAGGAAGGAGAGAAAGGTAAAAGGGAAAATGATATTTGGGTAATGGGTATGTGGTATTATTTCTTCTGCATTTTCAATTGTCCATATTGAATATGTATCACTGTCATAATCAGATAGGAAATGTAATTGTTAAATAAATAACTATATATTTGTGAAATAGGACTAAGTTTGAACCAAAGTGTTACAAGAGTTTTAAAAATGTGTGTGTTCCAACAAGTGTGTGCATGTGTGCATGAGAGAGAGAGATTGATTTTCCCTAAGTGTGTGCAGGCCTTGACAGCCAACAGCAGTTTACTAAGGAAAGGGTTCCCCCTGGCTGCTCAGGTGTTTGGCCTGGAGGCCAAAAATCTTCTGTCCTGCCCTTGAGCTACTGCATAAATTGGCATATCTCTGTGATGTGACTGGAAGCCTTATGTGGTGTACAACCAGAACAACTAGACAAGAGATCCAATTTGTAATCTTGAAGAGTCACATTTTTTGAGGCTCAGCTCCCTTATAATACTAATAACTCTCCAAACTCAATTTTATACAGGTTAACACATATCTGACATATATGGCCAAAGCTCCCTATCAATTTTACCTCTATTGCTATTATCCTCATTCATTTAATAATTGTGCTTCTTTTTCATAAATTTACATATTGATTTATAAATAGATATTTTGTGTTCCTATATATTATAAGTATATTCATTCTTTATGTTGCTCCAAATTTACCAAGCACCCTGAAGACTTAAATTTGATAAATTACATCTTATTCTTAAAAGTGTATTTGATTTTATCCTTTCCTTGGAAAGCTTACTGATTCAAATGAAATGTTAAGTGAAGTTTGAGGAATATTTTGTTTCATCTCCGTGCTTGTTGTTACCCCATCCTCGGAAGTTCACTCCTGAGACATGCATGTCAATCAATTATATAACCAAGTTCTAAAGTCTGATGCTAACGTTCTGACACTGAAAACTGGAAACTTCATTTTCATCAGTGCAGCCAGTGGTCATGAAGTACAGCACCAGTGGTTTATACTGATTAGAAGGAGTGGCATGTAAATACAATGCAGGTAGCAGAACTATAAGAAAAATTTAACTGTCCAACGAGCTGAAGCACTTGCATTTCTCCCTTCAGATGTCTTAATAAGAGGTGGTTAAATGAGCTTAAGCAAAAAGAAGTAAGTGATCACAAACACCCAGGTTACCAGGTTACTACAGACTGTTACAGAAAGCACCGTAATAGTCATACCTCTGCCCTGGGCTGCACACACTATCTGTGGGACGCTCACTGTCTCGCCCAGGTCATGCTAAAATTCAGAAATGTCCTAACGAAAATGAGGGAGAGAGGGGAAAAAGGGAAAATGATGTATGGGTAATGAGTATGTTTATTATTATTTTAAAATTTCGTATTCTTTGAGCTCGTTAATTCTAAGCTTGATACAGTTGTTTTCCTCGGTGGTATTATCTTTCTCTGATCACAGTACAATGCAATCACTCTTGAGACTACTTCATTTATAGATAAATTAAAGATGATTATTGGAGACTATACCTAAGTCATTATCAGGGCAACTTCTTTTTTTTTTTTAATTAATTTTTTAGAGAGAGGATGGGAGAGAGAAAGAGGGGGAGAGAAACACCAATGTATGGTTGCCTCTCATGCACCCCATATTGGGGACCTGGCCCACAACCCAGGCATGTGCCCTGACTGTGAATCAAACAGATGAGACTTTGTTTTACAGGCTGATACTCAATCCACTGAGCCACACCAACTAGGGTTTCAGGGAAACTTCTTAATTCCTCATTTAAATGTGATTTCTTATAGCAGCATGCATATAGAAAGAAGTACAGCAAATATACATGCATGCATGCAAACAAAAACACAGATAATGCACGTTAGACAACAGTAAAAGCAAGTATAGCATATATTGTTATTCAAAATATTATGTAAATATATCATAGACATATCTCCTTGTTTACCCCTTTGACTTACTCCATCTCATAAAGTGTACTTTTATTATGAAAAGTTAAATTACAATTTTAAGAGTATTGTTTTTCTACAGGCTAACTTAAAATCATGAAATTTTGTCTTTTTATTGTGTTCTATAAGCTATTAGATTTATACACATTGTGTAGATTACAATACTATGTGATTGTAACAGGGTGCAGCCAAGAGGGGGGCCCCAAATAGAGATTTGTAATGGGGTCCAGAACTCAAGGTATCCAGGAAATACTATTGGGTGCCCCCTCTTCTGTAACATTTTTTTGCGTCCCTGAGTGGGCAATAATTGCCCATGGCAGACCAGTTTTTTTTTGAGGTGACCAATGCCCTCAGGAGGAGTACAGAGAAATTCTCAGAGACTGGGAACATTCCGAAGTCTCAGACTCCCACACCTGAGGGGGTCAGTCTGCCACGGGCAATTACTGTCCCATCTGCATCACCAAAAACTGTTATAGAACAGAACAGGGCGGGGTGCAGTAAACGATATACTGTTACCAAAAGGACCCCCCTTTGTGCTTCTGGGCACCCCCCCACCCCATACTAGGTTCATTTTGCTCCCTGCCAAAGGAAAGTTGTCTCTCAATACCAGAGACTTGTGAAAAGGAAAGGGATTATTTATTTACAAGTTATACAGGTTTGGAGTAATGACTTAATGTCTCCTTTAAAATACTGAAGTTCTTTGGAATACCCACAAACACACACAGTCCTTCCTTCTCCCCTTTTCCCAGTCCAGGGTACCGTATCTCAGGAAAAGAAGTAGAAGTCCGTGATTCAGGCAGCCCCTCGTTTCTGGCACCATCCACTGTGTAGCCACTACAATCTCCAGTTAATCCAAAACCAGGTGGCACCTCCTCATGGCCCACTAGCAAGAGTCCTTTCACCCCTTTTCTTCCAGGCAAAGTCTCTCCTGCTTCCTTGGTCCTGTGGCAAAAGGAGCAACCCCAAAGCTGCATGGTCCTCTCTCTGTCTCTCAGGCCGAGGGGTCCCCACTCCTCCAAAGCCTCGCGGTCCTGTCTTTCCTTCCTGCAGTGTCTCTCCTGCGTTCTTCCAAACTGCTAAGAGAGAGCTCTGCATCACTGCTACATCTTGCTTCCCAGCTTCCTAAGCTGAGTGGCAAAGGGTGCTCCAATGCCACAGGATGCTCCCCTCTCACCAAAAGCCAAGTAGTTCTTCCCCTCCCAGTTACATCTTGGGTGGAAATCACTTCCATCCCCCTGGCTCAAAGCATGGCCACAGCTATTTAACATATCTATGAAACCAGTTAAAGGTTATAGATATGTTAAATGACCATGCCTGAGGTCAGCTGCAAAGCTGCTGCTATACAAAACAGCTCTGAATGGCCCTGCTTGAGGACATCCTATATATATTTTTTCTAGTATTTCCTGGACACCTTGAGTTCTGGACTGCATTACAAATTCCTGTTTGGAGCCCCCCTCTGGGTTGCACCCTGTCACTTGATGGCACTAAAAGAGCATTGTCATTCTTAATACTCACTCTAATACGGCTTTCCTAAACTAAATTTTGTCTTTAGATGAAAGCTTGAATGGGTCCTTTCTCTTACGTGGTTTCCACACTTACATTTCTTGTCTCCTCTTTTCTGAGAGGCGAGTACTCTTCTGCATCCATTTATACCAAACTAGATTCAGCTTTGGAGCAAAGGTTTCGAAGCATGTCTTTCTTTTTTTGGCAACAATTTCCCACTAACCAAGTTCAGAAATACAAACTCTGTGACTTGTCTAAACTCTGACCTTGTGCCTGAAAGGATGACTTCAATAGCTTTTGTTTACTGTAGTAATAGGCTCATTTGAAGCTTATCTGTATACTTGGGAGGCCAGAGAGCTAAAGAGCCAGGAAAAAAACCCCTGATAATCAGAAGACCAATTATTGTACTTGGAGGATTCTCTCTGGGCTAACATTCACACACAGGTAATTTTTCCCAAGGTAACTTAGAATAGCAAAGTATTGATACTGTACTTTGCATACTCTCAGTTGTCCTGTTCAGACAGAGAAAAGATGTAGAAGGTTTAATTCAGTGTCCAAGCAATGCAGATAAAATTAATGATAGCTGGTAAGGTGGATGCTTCCCTTTGTGGTTTTAAGAACCTGAAAAATATGAACCCATTGAAAAATAAATTGTTCACATCCTGTGTTAAAAGACAGGGATGATTTTTACTGTTTTTAATTGAAATTGAGCAGAATGTAGTTGCAATCTTGCTTGGTTCTGAATCTTCAATGACACAGACAACTCATAATAAAGTGGCTTTTCTTAGATGGGTCCTTTCCCACCAAATCTCCATACCTATTAACATCACTTCTCCAGTTTCCTTAAGCTCTGCAATATGTGTTTCTCACAACTCCACTGAAGCCGCACTCTCTAAGGCCTTCAATGACACTTTCTTGGGCAAATCCTATAATTCGCTAGTGTTTCAGCAGACAGCATTATTGACCTACCTTTTGCAACTTTCTTTTTCTCACAAGCTCTTTGTACTGACTTTTTCTGATTATCTTCACACCAGACTTCTCTTTTTTCTGGTGTATATTCTACTTTTTCCTCATCTGTGCATTCAAAATCATTCTACTTTTTGTATTTCCACAAGGAACCATATTCTATAATAGGCAAATTGGAATATTTTGTGATTATTAAACCCTGGTTTCGGTTACTTTCCACCCCCTAGAACTTTCCTTACATGGTGCATCCGTCTAACAACATATCTACTGCATACATCGCTGCTTCTTCTCCGGTCCCTATCTTTACTTCTCTACAGCAGATTTACTTAGTTAACATTTTATTGAATGTTAACCCAGGGGAAAATAGCAGGGAAACAAAAATGAGGTAATCCCTTAATCCACGTATAATAATGAAAAAGAGAATCAATACAATGTGATTTATGTAATAATAGAATTATGTATAGTGTTTGTGCTTGGATAATACAAATGGAAAATCTGATGACAAATATGGGATAAAGATAATAAAAACAAAAACAAAAACCCAGCTTGTGTGGCTCCGTGGATTGAGTGCAGGCCTGCACACTGAAGGGTTGCTGGTTCAATTCCCTGCCAGGGCACTGGGTTGTGGGCTGGGTCCCCAGTTGGGGGAGAACAGGAGGCAGCCAATCGATACTTGTCTCATATATTAATGTTTCTCCCTCCATTCTCCTCTCTCTACAAATAAATAAATAAAGTATTTTTTAAGTCAAAAAATGTTTGCAGGATGAATTTTGATTTTTCAATTGAGAAACTTAAAGAACATATAAATTTCAGAAAAACTGAAGAATACTGAGTTTTTTTGTTCTCATTCAAGATGTATATCTCATTCAAGATATTCCTTTGCAACTTTAAGGAGTGTACATGCTGTTTTATGACCTCATTCTGGGAAGGTTAGATATTAAATATCCAAAGGTAAAAAAAAGAAATACTCGATTATGATCATCAGCTGACCAAACTCACTTATAAGCTTATCTCCTTCATGGAACTCCGGCTAACGGCAATCATATTTCTTCCTCTGTCTCCATCTCTCTGTCTCTGCTTTTTCTCTGTCTCTGATTCCACTCGTCTCTCTCTCTCTCTCCATGTCCCACCACCAGAAGTTGCTGTTCACTCGTAGTGCTCAGTTTTTGCACTTGATTGTATTTAATGCCTTCTTATAAACTTTTACTATGCGTTTGTATGTGGTTCATATCTGACATCATTCCAACATGTTTGAAAGGTTCTTGAAATCATAAATCATAATAGTATTCATTAATTAGTAAACAGCATCTCTTTATAATAGTCTAATAAATAAATGTATAACTAATTTCTCCATATTCTTTTTAAATTTAATTTTCCCAAGAACTCATGAAGTCCTTTTGATACTAATAATCATCACATACAATTTCACTACTATTATGCCTATTTATAGGTCAGGAAATTATAGAAACATAGAGAGGTTGAGCTGCTTTCCTAGTATGGTATTAATGCTGCTATTAAATGTCAAATTTCCACCCTTTATCTCGGCTCCACATACAATAACCACATGCTGTGCTATGCTATTGTATTATGACATCAAATCTTAACCTTTCTTTCCAGATTTTACTCAATTTCTACTTATTTGATATTAACTTGCTCATTAACTTTTTAAAAATATTTTTTTAAATTTATTTTTAGACAGAGGGAAGGGAGGGAGAAAGAGAGGGAGAGAAACATCAATGTTGGATGCCTCTCACGTGGCCCCCACTGGGGACCTGGCCTGCAACCCAAGCATGTGCCCTGACTGGGAATTGAACCGGTAACCCTTTGATTCGCAGCCCGCGTCCATTCCACTGAGCCACACCAGCCAGGGCTCATTAACTTTTGATGTTGTTACTAATGACACTCAATCAAAACCAAATGAGTAGTGGTTGGCGAAGAGTACAAACTTTCAATTATAAGATGAATAAGTTTTGGATAACTAATGTTTGGCATTATGAATATAATTAATAATGTTGTGCTATATACTTGAAATTTGCTAAGATAGTATGTCTTAAGTGTTCTCACCACACTAAAAAAAAAGGTAAATATGTGTGGTGATATATTTATTAATTAGCTTGATTGTGGTAATAATTTAACAATGCATAATTCTCTCTCCATGTTGTACACCATAAATATACATAATTTTTATAGTACACAGAAAGAAGTGTACTACATTCATTTATACCTTAAGCTGAAATAATAATGTATGTCTCCCCCTTTATATTATAACATGTTATATGATGTTTGTCTTATGTTAAGGTTATAAATTCCTGAAAGCAGAGATGATCTCATTTACTTTTGTTGAAATAGTATTGAAAAAATAGGTTGAGAGTTTTTTTAACAATTCCGTAGTAAATTGGTGAGCCTTGCAGATACTAGCTGGAGTTCAAACAATTCTAAAACATATTCAGTGGGAGTTTGGCTTATATGACATTGTTCAGCATCAGCATGGGGACAGAAGTAATCGGTAAATACCTGTGGGAGGGAGATGTCACTCATAGCATACTTTTTTGCATCCTGTTTGGAAAATATAATGTTTATATTCACATAAATTATACTACATATAACTGTTTAGAGATTCAGTTAGTATTTATCCCATGGTAGTGTGTCATTTAAAAAAGGTTTTTTGTAGGAAACTCAAATGCAATTGATCATTTCTTCAGGTGTGTCTCCTGTCTTTCCTTTTCTGACAATCAGCTGATGTTTTGAGCATTTGTTCACGATGTTGCAGATCTTATTCCTGATGTCAGCGCCTGTTCATGCTACTAATCTTCACTACTCTTTTTGGGTTCTGCCGTGTACTCAAGGCTATTCAATTTAGACTGCTCCGAGACAGCGCTTCAGCTCCTCTGAGTTTATTAAGTGTCTTCATTGAACAATTGGAATACTGATAAGAGCTGTTCAGGCTTAGACTTAGATAATGTGTGGAAGGGGCAATGCTAACTCTGACATCAATTTTTTATGTGGCTCTATCCAGGATTTGGCCACAGTTGGCCACTCTTGGCCTGATACCCAGGGTATTGTCATAAGGGAAAAATACAGCATTTTAAAAGATTATTAATATCACATTAGCTCTTTATTTTTTTCACTAATTCATTTATTCATTCACTCATCCAGGTACAACAAACATATATAACATCTATTATGTGCATATCAGTTTTCTAATAAAAATAGCTAGCATTTATTGAGTGATTTCTATGTGTCAAATGCCATGCATGTACTGCACACTCGCCCCTTCTAACATATACTCATAATACATGTATCATAACATTTCAGTTATACAAACTTAGGTAGTTTCAAACAAATATTTGTAAGTAGCTTCTAGGTGCCAACCCCTGTTACAGGTGTCGCAGATATAGCAAACAACAACACAGGTAAAAATTCTCATTTTATAAAGGGAGGCTAAAAGAATCAAAATTAGTAAAAAAAAATATGTTGTATGTCATTATGTGAAAGGAGTCATCAAAAAATAAAGCAGGTAAAATGCAGAAGAAATATTTAAGGGAATATAGTTATAAAAAGGCATTGTAGAAAGGGTGTACTAAGAAGGTCCTCTTGGAGGAAAGTCATGAGGAAGATGAGGGAAAAAACTTGTAGATTCCTAGGGATGAGCTTTGAAGACAGAGCACAGTGAAAGGGCCTTGAGACTGGAACATGCCTAGGGGTTTTGTTTTTATTTAAATTTTTGAAATTTCAGTTTACTTTTAATGTTATTTTGTATTGATTTTAGCTGTACCGTATAGTGGCTAGACAATCGTATACTTTACATAGTGATCCACCTAATATTTCTAAGAGCCAGCTGGTACCATACATATTTATCAATGACTAGGTTTCAAATTTATTTGTTTGCTCATATTTAGATTTGACATATAAGTTAAATCATACAGTATCTGCCTTTCTCTCATTGACTTACTGTATTGCATAATAACCTCCAGGTCCATCCATGCTGTCAGAAATAGTAAGATTTTGTTCTTTTTTATGGCCAAGTAGTATTTCATCGTATATATATTACATAATGTGTTTGAAGAATACAATCAGAAGCCAGTATTGAAATATTGAGCTGAGAGAGGGAAAATTGTAAGTTCAGAGAGGTGATGAGGGAAGCTGATGTGCAAAGCCTTGTAGGCAGCTGTAAGGACATTGTCTTTGTGTGTGTGTGAGATAGAAAGTTACTAGTGTTTCAAGCAGAGGAGTAAAATTATTTTAGTCAAGTCTTAATAAAATTTCTTTGGCCCTTGTGTTGAGGATCAGCAGTCAAGATCAGGTTGACCTCTGAGAAATTTACTACAGTTTTCTAGGCAGAAGATAAAGACAGCTTGGACCAGGTCTTCGTGACAATGGGGGTAAACATGGTTGACTGTGGCTGTGTTTTAAAGTACAGACAATGGGATTTGCTGGTGTGTCAGATACAGAGAAGACAAAAAGGTAGGATTTAAGGTTCTGTGTCAATATATTTGGTCTAAACATCAGGAGAAGCTGAGCCACTGCATCAAAAAAATAAATGTAGCTAGAACTGAGTCATAAATAAACACTGACCCATAAATGTCTGGGAAGATGAAGCTGTTTCAAAAAGTGTATTGACATATAGACAGTTAATGAGAGGAAAACCAGGAGAGAATGGTTTACTTGAAGCCTAATGAAGAAGGTGTCTCAAAGAGAAAGTGATCCACTGTGTAAAATCCGATTAAGTAGATGGTGAAGTGTGAGAACTGGGTATCAAATTGGCAAGGCAGTGTTCATCTGTGACCTTGACAGGATTGGTTGTGGTGGAATGTCAGTGGTGCAAGTTTACAATGCTTGCAAGAGAGAAAAGGAAGAGGAAACGGGGGCAGTTTGAAGATATAAGATACAGGATCTATTTTTTCTTTCTGCTTTTCTTCTTTTTTTTAAGTAGCATGAATGTTAAAACAGAAGCAGCAGAAGAAGCAGAAGTAGTGCTGAAGAGCACATACCCCACCTCAAGTCCCAGTGATCTAAGGATATGACAAAAAGCACTGCTTTTGACAAGGCTATGGAAAATAGCACCTTCTGGGAATTGTCAGATTTCCAACAAAGCATGAAGAAGAAAGGAATGTTCAGCAAAGTACATGTTCTTTTATTTATTCTGCACTAAAATCCCTTGAGATCAGTTCTATTATAATTATAATTTTTCATTATTTCCGATAAGGAAGCAAAATAAGCTCTCTTGCTTAACATCACACAATTCATATATCTAAGTGCCATGATCCTACCTCAGGCAGGCTGACTCAAGTCGCCACGCTCTCAACCACTGCACTGTAGAGCCTTAATACAGAGTGTCACTGACTCATGAGAGGACAGAATATAACTTCTGATCCATGAAAGCTTAGGAGAGTGAGGCACACTATGATCATTTCTTATTATATGTCCATTTATTCAATATACACTTACTAGCATCTACTATATGCCAGTTTTGCGCTAAGTTCTAAGAGTGCAAAGATAAAGATAAATCAGATACATTTCTTGACCTCATGAATTTCACTGCCCGATTCATATGAAATAACAGCAAAATGCCCCAAAATGCATGGCAAGTATAAATCGATATACTGTAGATTTTGAGGGGCTGATTTTAAAGGATGGCATTTATGCTGGTTGCTCAGAAGGGTGTTAAAGTGTGTATCAGTTGTGGCCCTGGCCAGTGTGGCTCCACTGGTTGGAACACTGTCTGTGTGAACCGAAGGGTTGTGGGTTTGATTCTTAGGGCACATTCCTAGGTTATGGGTTCAGTTCTTATTCGGAGCACATATAGGAGACAAGCAATTGATGTTTCTCTTCCCCCCTCTCTCTCCCTCTCTTCTCCTCTCTCTAAAATCAGTAATTATGCCCTCAGGTGAGGATTAAAAATATAAGAATAAAATAAAATCTATGCCAGTTGTAGTCAGTCATAGAAGCTTTTTTTATTGAGTTCATTGGAGTGACACTGGTTATTAAAACCATACAGGTTTCAAGTGTACAACTCTGTAAGAAATCACCTGCCTACTGCATTGTGCACTCACCATCCAAAGTCAAGTCTTTCCACCACCATTTATTCCCCACTTTGCCTTCTTCCACCTCCCCTCACCCACCTTTCCTTCTGTCAATGCTGACTTTAGAATAAGATAGGTTTGTGTTACTTGGGAAATAAAATAAGGAGCTATATTAAATTCAAACCCAATACATATGAATTCATATGTGCACAACAGAGCAAAAAGAAACATAAGAGGATTAACAGATGATTAAGCATTGGTATTCTTGGATATGGAGGATTATCTATGGTATGGACTTTGGAATTTGATAGACCTTTTTCAAATCCTGGTAACATCAATATATAATTTTTGATGAACTATATAATCTTTCTATGACTCAGATCTCCATCTGTTAAACTTTGGGTGATAGCAACTTTGATTAGATTGCTATTAGGATTAACTGATATTATGCATGTAAATAGCTTAGCATGTTCTCTATCATATAGAAGATTATAAATACATGTTTTTACCTATTATAATAATTATTAGTATTTTCAAAGACAAGTAGACAATATGTTCTCATTACTCAATATTTTTTCTTTTGTCTGAAAACATTTACACACACAAACACAATTACACACTTGATCATTCTTTTTATAAAAATCACCATAACTTCTACATACTTCTTTCTCTCTACTATAACTCTTTGTATAATGTGCTGCCCAAGTATCTTATGAATTTCTCAGCTGTATTTATTAAGGTATCTGGCATAGCATAGAAATTCAGTAGCCATTGGTATCTGTACCTTTTCCATTTCTTTTTACCTTCTTCAACTTTATGTCAATTTTCATTAGTTCCTCTTTACATAGAAGAACTTCTATTATTTCCTTTTTATTATTTTATTACTTTTTCTTTACTCACATGCAGATTTTACTCTTCTCAATGTATTCTCTTTGTCTCTCACTCTATCCCTGTCTCTCTCAACCTTTCTCAAAACTTATTTCTCTGCCTCCCTTTAGCCAATTTAAATTCCAGAAATGCAATGATCATTTTCTCACTCCAGACACTTCTAACGTATGGTTCTACATCAAAATGGTAATCTTAACCAAACCTTTCAGCCTTCTGTTATAGAAAGGAATTAGGATAGCATTTTTTTTTTTAATTTCCAAGGTGTATTCTTATAATATAAAATTTTCCAGAGTGCATGCACACATATTTCAATACTTCCAAAGCTTGTATTATCAGATGAGGAACATTTTAAAGGAAATGCCATCCAGTTTCATTCCCAATGAGAGTGAATTTTAAAAAGATTTTCAATTCTCTAAATTTCCAAGATTTAAAGTCAATCTAAGACCTTTGTCAAATAGCATTTATTGAATTTTAATTCTGTTGCTGTTTATTTGAATACATGGAGTGAGATGCAGCCTCCCAAAATGAAAACTAGATATAGTCCCCCAAAACGAGAACCAGTGAACTCCTGACATGGAACCCGAGCCCACTCATGTGATGTGTATTTATGGCTGAGAGCTTCCTGGACACATTAAACTTGACAGCAGCGGCTCTTTAGCCACTTTAAAGCTGGTTTTTGGCAGTAGTTTCTCAAAAGAACATTTGAAAATATCATGATGTGTTTCTGTTTGTTGCATAATATTAACTGCTTCATTCCATAACAGAAATGAAAGCACACATAAAGGCTAATTTACATATTAAAACCCAAGAAAATCAGCTTCTATTCCTGAAAGTAGGAGTGCAATATCCAGGCTAATGTTAAAAGGTACATGATAGGAATATACTTGCGAAGAAACTCTGTAATTCTGAATTTTTTACTAGCCATATCCCATCAGTATGAAAGATTAATGGATATAACAGCTGGCCAATGATGAAATGCTAATAACAATAATCAGAAACTTATGAGAAAGCACTTTGAAAACAGGATGTTCAATCTTGTTCCCCAAACAGGATAACGTCAACTGTATTGCACCTTGTTGACGCTGGGAAAATGTATTGTGATGTGAAATGCAAAATGATATTCTAACCTCAGAGAATTTCAAAGTAGACTCTTTTCTCATAACGCTAGATATATGCCAAGTTTGACAACTTATGTATTGAACATATTGGCAAATTATATTAACAAAATGATTCTATTGCAGAATTAAATTATATGCAACTAGAAAAACATAAAAAATATCCTTGCTGGCACTTCTACAATGTTTTTGAGTATCTTGTGAACATCCCTTCAGAGTTGAGGTTTGGAAATCATTGTGAACAGGTTTAATAAAAGGAGTTATCTGAAGAGATAATTCGAAAATAAATGAAAGGACATATGTTAGAATAGGTTTATCAAACTTCATCATCAGTCCTTCTCCTTCAGATCAGAAAGTTGCAACTGACATTTGTAAAGAATAAACTTGGGTCAAAGCAAAAACCAATATTTTTTAAATAAAATATATTTGGGACATTTATTACTAAATATATACTTTTTGCTTTTTATTTTTAGTGGATATTGCTTTAAAATATAAGGAAATAAGAACAGAGTAAAACAGCCACCTCTATACTGATTCTAATCCATTATGATTATTCTAGCTTATGACATAATCATAATTGCTTCAGGCAGAGAAATGGATTTTCATATAAATCACTGAATCGTTGCTAGTGAATAATTTTTCTTTATTTCATTGGCTTCTTACTAACACATATGTAGTATATCTGATAGGCTAATTGCTTTAGTTACTATATGTTCATTTAAATATTCACTCAACACATTTTTATTGGGTCAATACTATCTGGCAGGTACTATGAAAAGTGTTCAGGCAAGGAGTTTATTTCAGATGGAAGAAGTTATACATAAGAGTCCATAATCACAAGTTTGCATAGTGTGATCAAGAGTCTGAATGAAGGCCAAGTTAAATCAAATGTTATGAAACAGGAAATCTGTGGGGACTAATGTTTGTTGGCCAACAATAGTAAATTTAGGCTTAATTATAAGTGAAGATATTAGAGTTTAAAAAGAAGGAACAAAAGTAGGAAAAAAGTGTGACAATATGATTTGATTTATTCTTTAATTTTTTTTAAATTTATTTTAGATAGCGGGAAAGGGAGGGAGAAAGAAAGGAAGAGAAACAGCAATGTGTGGTTGCCTCTCATGCTCCCCCTAATGGGGACCTGGCCTGCAACCCAGACACGTGCCCTGACTGGGAATTGACCCTGTGACCCTTTGGTTCACAGGCTGGCACTCAGTCCACTGAGCCACACCAAGCAGGGCCCAATTTATTCTAAAACAAATCACCAGCTATACTGAGAAGAATACATTTGTGTGGTTACTGATGGAGAAAAATAGCAACTTAGTCAAGATAAGCACCTCTGTCATAGTCCAAGCAATAGATGATGGTACTTTAAATTCTGAAGGGGTTGAGTGTGAATAGGAAATGAAAATGGATCTAGAAACTAGTTGAGAGATTTAAAACAGAAGAAATTACACAAAGATACACAAATATATGATGTGTAATTTATTGGAAACCAAGAGGGAGTAAAGTAATGGGAGGCAAAGCTGGGTATAAGTAGTTATGGGGTAGAATCATTCACTGATATAGAAATATTAAAAGGACCGCAATTAGAGGAGAGATCATGAGTTTAACTGAGGGCATATTGTGTCTGGATTGCAAGTAATTAATTCAGAATGATGTTGAATTTTACAATAGTAAGTAATCCACAATATTTGCCCTGATTTTCTAAAAAATCATTGATAAGATAGAAAATTGTCCATTTTGAAATTTATTCTGACTTCATTTTTTATGAAAAGTTAAATTATCTTTACTTATGATTGCTCTCTGGATCCCTTACTTAATGTTGTACAAAATTAAATAAATGGTATTTCTTTGTAAGAATGTCCAGTATGCAAAATAATTACATATTGGGCAGTCCTACAAAGATAATAATTAAACATATTTTCAAGAAAAAATAACATTTATATTTTGTATTTCATTAATTTGATTAAAAATCGTAAAGCCAAAATTATACATAAATAAATAAATGTCGTTCTAGCATTCTAGAACAGATAATTTTTCTCTAAATAATTAGTTTCTAAGCCTTTATTCTTGCGATATTATGAAATGATTAAATTTAGACTTGGCTTCAAGAAATACCTTTTAAATCTCAATCCTTTGACAAAATAAGGTTTTAAGAATCTAGAGCCAAAAACTACGTATTTCTCCTCAAAGATTCCTCTTTTGAGGTTATGTTTCTCTGAAGGTCTATACATCAAGTTACAAACTATGGAAATTGAAAGTTATTTCAAATTTCTTGATGGCTACATGATACATAGCAACATATTTAAATTTATAATTTATTCAAGAAGAGATGTATGAAAACTTGTGAGAAGAATTCAAGAAAAATGATTATGCATTATTTAACCACACCCATTTATTATTTAATATGAAAACATCTAATGCAACTATTAATTTTGGAAGATTTATTCATTTTTTAAAATATTTTATTTATTTATTTTTAGAGAGAGGGGAAGGGAGAAAGAAAGAGAGGGAGAGAAACAGCAACGTATGGTTGCCTCTCACATGGCCCCCACTGGGTACCCGGCTTTTTTTATGAGAGACCCTGGTCCTTCAGAATTTTAGTGCTCTTTTGTGTGGTACAAGTTACAAAATTTGACACAGAGTAGAGGGATGGAGTGTCTTAGTGAGTAAAGTACTGCATCGTTTCGATTCTTGAGGAGTTTGTGAATTTGGAGCTGTTGACAGCATCTTGACATGGATTGGAGTGATATCCAGTGCTTCCTGGCAATTGTAGGACTGGGGGGACACCTTTACGTGACTTTCACGGTAGAAGATCAGTAGGTGAGATCAGTTCCATACAATGATTTTGTCAAAGAGGTATCCCAGAAATAACAGGGTTAATGTGTGAGAGGGCGCACGCTTTAGCAATACCACCAACAAGCTGAATGACTGTGAGAAAATCACTTCCCGTATCTGGGACACCTTTTCTCAGCTTTTACATGAAGATTAATTTAAACTAATTCTTTAATAAGAGCCTCTTGTGCTAAAGTGATTAGTCAAATAGACCTGCATATTTTCCACATACATCTTCATCTGCTTCAGAAAAAACTGAATATACTGTATGCTGGATGTAGTGCTGAACAGAATCAGCTAAATGTGTCCTGAAACTTGATTGTTTCAATATTTATTGAGCTCTTGACACATACTGGATCATTCATTGTGCCTTTGTGATAGGCATGATAATATCTCTCCAAAGATTCCCACACCCTAAATGCCAGACCTATCAATACATTACCTCGCAAGTCAAAGGACAATTAAAGATTTTGATAAAATTTATTTAGAAAATCAGCTGACTTTAAAATAAAATGATTATCCCCATGGCCCAGTGTAATTCCCAGGGATCTTAGAAGCGGAATATAGCCCTGGCTGGTGTGGCTCAGTGCATTGAGCACTGGCCTGTGAACCAAAGGGTCGCTGGTTCAATTCCCAGTTAGGGCACGTGCCCGGGTTGTGGGCCCGGTCCCTAGTTGGGTGTAAGTGAGAGGCAACCACAAATTGATGTTTCTCTTCCTCTCTTTCTCCCACCACCCTCCTCACTAAAAATAAATACATAAAATCTTTTTTAAAAAGGTAGAATACTAACGTAGATTAATTCAGAGTTAGAGGTAAATGTGACTGTGGAAAAAAAGAGAGGTGTGTTCCGAAAAGGACTCATCTGGCTGTTTACCAGCTTTAAAGATGGAGGAAAGACCGTGAGCTAAGAAAAGTGGACAGCTTCTAAAACCTAGAAAAGACAAGAAAGTGGGTTTTTCTTTAGACCTCAGGAAAATAACAAAGTCCTTTCCTCACCTTGAATTTAGGCCAAGTAGACTTGTATCTTACAGGACTGTAAGATAACACATTTATGTTGCTTTAAGCCACCATACTCTGTATAGATTTGTTATGACAGCCATAGAAAACATCCCTTAAAGATTTTATAGCATAGGTAGGGACATAGAAAAGAAAACTCACGGAGTTGTCAAAGTGGCATTTACAAAATGTTGTGGGAATACAACATAACTAAACTATCCTGAAGTTAACTCCACTAAATTGTTTTGTAATTAATGATTCTAAATTGATTCTTGATTAGGAATAAGATAGGCAGAGATATTTAATACAGAGAAGAAAAATTAGCTCAAAACAAGAGAAATAGAACTAAGGGAGGGATCCTGGAAGGAAGGGAGATGGAGGGCAGAGGGCAAGAAAGAGGAGAAAACATGGGACAACTATAATAGCATAATCAATAAAATATCCTTAAAAAACTAATAACATACTATGACATAAAGAGCTGAAAGGCTTTTATGTACTTGGAAGAATAACAGCTGACTGAAATCCTCTCTGCTTTTATTTCACCGTCACTATGTCCCAAGATAGCCATGATTTTCTTTTACATGATTTGGGGTAAAACAACCAAGCACTAGGCCCTTTTTCCTAGTATTAGGAAACAATAGAACTATATTTCTGGAGGGCTTAGTTAAGTTTAATGTTAATAAGTTATAGAATAAAAGACTCGAAATAGTACATTGTATGAATGAATCTCTTTGTACATTTCTGTCATTCCAGTTATTAATTGTAAAAGGTTCAGAGTAATGCTAAACTGTGACCTGGCAACCTCAGTGAGGTCCTTCTATCTGTTTGTCATTGTTTCCCATTCTTTCTGTTCTGCACATTTCAGAGACCTAATCTAAAATCTTAAAGGGTGCTGTGTTTTTTAACCACGCGGGGTTTCTTTAAAACACATCTGTTTAAGGTAGCTTCATAATTCATTAGCATGATATTCATGAATCACTCATTACACTGTAAGATGTGAGGTAAAATGTGATCCAAATTAAATGAAATTTAGTTACATTGTGTACAGAACAGAGACCTGACTCTGGCATCTCTTAGAAATGTCTGAGAATAAACCCCTTGTCTGGCATCTGGGTGACTGATTACCTCTAATCATGGAGGGGCAGGAGAGTGAGAAACTGGACAACTACAGGTGCAGAGTAATTGGTAATATTCTAGTTTTGGGATTGAGCAAATTGGCAATGTTTATTATATACTTTTTTTTTAAAAGAACCATTCACTTGCTAATGAGGATAAGATGTAATAAACTATGCTTAGTTTAATAAAGTACCTTCAAGTTCCAATTAAAATGTTAAAAATGGAAAAGGGACTGTGGGAACATTTTTTAAGTGATGTACAATCATGATATCGATGATTTAAAGTGAAAGGATGCAAGTCACCCCTGAATGAAAACTTTAAGAGCTCCTGTATAACTCTAATTTTCTTCCCTCATCATATGTCTATTTTCTTTCACTTAGCTTCAAATGTTTATTTTATTATATACACAACTGAATCAGCTAGAAAAAGCATATATGAACAAGCATTTTTCAAATTAACTGTCTTAATTACAAAGTTAAAAATAAATATAAAATTGTCTTCTTAGTCTCTTTTCCTATTGTTGATTTTGCTGTCTATATTATTCTTCCTTTTTTAAGAAAATTTACACAGCCCTGATTCATGCACTAAGAGCACAGCCACTTCTTAGATTACCGAGTAGATAATTTCCCATTTTCCAAATGAAAATGGGCATTTACAGATGAAATGCAGTAAATCCATGGACTTACATGATCTTCCAAAATTAAAATAAGTACAATTTTTAAAAATTTTTCATAGCTAAACAAAGTGGAACTTCTGTCAACATCAAGGAAGATATTTATTTTTTTTTAATTTTCTATATTGACATATAATATAAACAACATTCCTAACTATAGAAAAACTGTCAAGATCTCATAATTTCACGTATAGAAAGTTTATCTTCTTGAAATGCACTAATGACAAAGTTCTTGATAAGAGTAAGGTTTTTACCTGATTCAAGTATATGAGAGTGAGAAACGCCCATGAATTAAAATTAGTCATTTGGCTGTGGACACAGGGGTTACGGAAGGGATCTGCCAAGTGCAGGGATCACTCTCAGAACAGCAGAGAGATGCTCTGGCTGGAGTGTGGCCGTGTTGAATTATTGGGATGCATAGACTAATGGATGGTTGTGCCTGCTTCATTTATACATTTTCATAAAACTCCTCTATGTGCCTAGCTCTTATTATGATTTAGATTCAGCTTTTCTGATATACATGGTTATTGTTGTGAGATCTCTTCACAGTGAATATATTTATTGGCCTGACGTTAAAGACACAATTAATTTATAGTTACTTCTTAGTTTCTGAAACCTTGGAGATCACAGAGATTCCCACTTCCCTCAATGGTTTTGTATTTATGAGGAAAATGAGAATTTATATTCTTTCATTTCATTGTTTTGATTTTTGCATCGATCCTCTCTTGGGTCAAGGATTTCTTGGCCGTAAATTGCTCTAGGTCCTCTCCAGTCTCCTCCTTGGATTCAGAAATGCCTTACCCAATACAGGGCAAGGCAAGAGTAGGATTAATAAATAATAATACAAGAATAAACTCTATGTTTTATGCACTCACAACTGTAAATCTACTTTTGCCCCATCTTCTATACTACTCCCCTTCTCTGCCTCAGCTGGAGAAATGATGTGATAACCAACCAACATTCTTTGATCTTTCTCATCATTATTTCATATTTTTTATAAAACAAATTCACCTAACTTTAGAATCATGCAAATCTCTTCACTGAATGATTAGATTAGCTTCTGAAAAAGAATTATAATTTTAGAAGAATAAGAGTTCAAATACTACCTAGAAGGTCATATTCTTTTCATCTAAAGAAACAATACACCCAAAAACTAAGGCATTCAGGGGAAAATATATGGTAGATACCCCTTCACTCCTTACCTGACCCTCTCTTCTTCCGGTTTATGTATGCTCTCTTCTTTAGATTGCTCTGTTTAAAAAAAAAAAAATGAACTAA
Organism: Micronycteris hirsuta; assembly: GCA_004026765.1. Classification (NCBI taxonomy): domain Eukaryota; kingdom Metazoa; phylum Chordata; class Mammalia; order Chiroptera; family Phyllostomidae; genus Micronycteris; species Micronycteris hirsuta. The sequence goes on along the minus strand of PVJI01000319.1, from coordinate 264,854 downwards.
TTCTATGTACAGGAAATTATCTCATTTACTAGAGATTTCTTTTCAGTCTTTATGCTCTATCACAGTGTTTTACCAAGTACAATTTGGAGTCCAAACTCAGGTAACCAGAAATTCTCAGTGGGTTATATTTCATTTGTGCAAGTGATAACTCATATACTTTTCATTCCCTGCTTCCTTTTTAATATTCCCATCAGCGAGAGTATGGTATAGCTAGTGTCTATTCCAGTTGATCTATGAAGTACCCACACCCTCCCTAAGAAACAGCATTCATATTTTTTTGCCTGAAACTTAATGTTCAAATCTTTTTGAAGCAGGATCCAGGTCTTATTGTAGTGTCTATGGTATATTTTTGGGATTGGAAATTTCAGGCGATTAATAAACCTGTTTCTTCTTCTTTTGATCTAATCTTTGGGCAAGTACAGATTCTTGTTTTATATTCTTCCTCAGAATGGAAGAAGAATAAGGATGTCAATACCCCTCACCCTCAATCCACTTTCAAATGTAATTAAGTGAATCTATGAATGAATGTCACTCTAGCATTCTTCCCATCTCCAGCCTTAACCAAACCATCTCTTAGACAGTGATCTTCTGGAGAGAGGGGCCATGTCTTTGCTCTGTACTTTGCATCTAATATCATACTTGGGACATCAGAGCCACTAAGGTCTATTTGGTTTTTCTGACACAAACTGATGAAAGCCTTAAAGAATAAATCAGGTAAATTTTATTTGTTTATTAATTGATACTTAGACTAATTACTACCATAACTTCTAAGATGTCCTATAATATTGTTTCCTGTGAACCATTAGGTTTTGGATTTGTCTGCTCCTAAGTAAAGTTCAGTAAAAATGAATTTAATAAAAGGCTTTGTGAAAACAGGATTTGTACAATTTTAGTGCTAAAATAATAAAGAAAAAATTCTATTTCATTGAAAATCCAGAATAAGAGAAATATACTTGAAAGATCAAATTAGTAAGACTCTGGAAAATGGAAAATATAAAATCAGAAAGGGTTAACATAGAATTCATGTGGGAAGAATATCTTGCCAAGACAGGAATAGAGGAACTATGTCTCTTGCTTTTCCTCATACATGGAAACTTTTAGTGAATGTGTCTCAGCTATTCTTTGCTTTTCCCACCTATTCCGCTTTTTCCACTTCTCCTACTGTTTCTTGGATTCGTATGCAAAATACCATTTAAAGAAACAAAGACAACATAGTTTATAAAAAATTACTTAGCATTTACTTAGCCTCTCTTAACCTGTTACCCTGTTTCAAGTAGTGTGTGATCATAGTATGTTCTTCAGTGTGAATGAATAAGACAATGCTGTAAATTACTAACATGGCAAATGACACATAGTTAATGGCATAAAGATATTATTATTATTAGTTTTTCTGCCAAACACTTTCTCCTTGACAAAGCTTTAGTCATGTTCTTCTGAGCCCTCTTCTCAACTGGGCCTCAGGCTTGGCCCATGAGAACTACAGACTCTCAGCTCAAACGATTTTATACACCCCACATACTAAGGGACTTGTGCAAACACTAGTGTGGTTCCTAACAGCTCAGGACCACATCCGTAGGTTAGCTACTCCAACCTGTCTGAGATAGCTCGATATGGCCAAGGAATTTACTGTTTGTTTCAGCCAAAACCTGACTAAAGGCTTCTACCTATCTTTTGTTTAGAGCATTTCTTTTTAGAAAACTCATCATTGTAAATCCATTTCTGTTCTTTTGTAATGCACCTTTAACAACCCAGAAGTTTTTTTCTTAAGGACCTGGGAGCCAAATGTTTGAAATTTAATCAAGAAAGAAACTGACAAATAAAATGAAAGAGAGGCATGGACACATGGAGCTGACTAACAGCTGCCAGAGTAGGGGGAAGGGAGGACTAGAGGAAAGAGGGTGGGAGACACAGATGGCAGTGTGGTGGTGGCTAGTGTGAGGGGCAGGTGAGGCTGGGTCTAGGAAGGCAAAGGGGTGAAGGCAAGAATAGGGATATCTGTAATGATGTCAACAATAAAAAAAAGGAAAAGAGAAGAAAGAGAGAAAGAGAAAGAGAAAAAAAGAAAGAGAGAGAGAGAAATAGAGAAAGGAAGGAAGGAAGGGAGGAAGGGAGGGAGAGAGAGAGACAGAGAGGAAAGGAAAAGAAAGGAAAGGAAAGGAAAAAAGAAAAGAAAAGAAAGAAAGGCCCCTTTCTCCCAGTCTCTGTGGTGGAGTAGGAACCTGACCTTGATGAGTACCCATCAACAAACAAGTGACCAAATCATACTGACCACCCCCTTCAAGCCCTTTAGTACTTTTACTTCAGCATACCTCAGGATTTTTTTTTCTCTGAATAAAGTATAGACTTTATTTTTTTCAATTATTTTTAATTGATTATGCTATTACAGTTGCCTTAATTTTTCCCCCTTCACCCAGCACCCCCAGTCCCTCAGGCCAGCCTCCTGCCTTTAAATGTTTGAGCAGAGCTGAACCGAATTTACAGTCAAGTCCCTGTCCCATACTGCAGTAGTCTGAATAAAATGTCTCGCTATTTTTAACCTGTCCAGCTTTAGTTTTCTCTAGCATTGTGATATTTATAATTTGTCATCAGATAACGAATATAAGGCCCTCCACAGTTCTGTGTTTTGTGATATTTTAATACTTAACATTTTAAATACCAAATTAATTCTATCCACATGGTTCTAAACATTTTCATCATACTTCTCTCTTGTGTCCCTCCACTGTAAACCCTGAGTGAAATGTGGCATATGCCAAATTATGTTTGGAGGATAGTGATTAATTTATTTACACTGTTTTAAGTAGGCAACACATATACAAATATCTCTATAGAGAAAACAGTATTATAAAATTAATTAACATTTTCAGCATGAAGAAAACAATGTATTGTTTCCTTATGGCTTTTTATAGTATAAACATTTTAATGCAACTATTTTAAGCTCGTAAAAAAGTTTTTAAACATCTCAAACATGCACCCACTGTTTTCTTTTGCAATCACCATGCAGACCCTGGAAAATTAATTTTAAGTACTTTAATTTCAAGAGATACACTACTTTGTACAGTCAATGTATAAAACATGGGTAGTTCCCAAATTTTCCCATATTTGTAGCAGCAACTATTTAGAGCAAGTAGCTAAAGAGGCCCAATGTATAACTGTGAATCAATGGAGAATTGTTTATGAAAATTTTAATGGTTTACAACCCGACATACATCTGCTTCATCTTGATTAAGAAGATGGATATTTAATATCATTCACAGTTTAACTGAGGGTCAACTCATGCAATTTTAATGTCCTTGAGAATAGAGACTTGATTTTAAAAGCCCAAAGTATGGCACTATTTATTTCTAACTAAAGAAATAAGTTGGCATTTTCCCCACTAATTTTATACAAAATAAATAAAGTTACACATTATCTAAGGCTATTATACATCGAATTAGAGTGTACATGAGGAAAAATGAAAGTATGATTTTATTTTTAATCTGCTTTCTTGGATTAGCTAAGAAGAAATGAATAATGGAGGAATTCATGTCAATTAAATTTATGTACAAGAAGAAAACGTATGTGAATCTTTAGAAAAAAAACTCCCACTTACTATTTCCTCTGTGCCATTTAAAGATGTGCCTTAATTAAGTTCCGTTTCAAAGGATTGGTGTGTCCAGTGCTTCAATATTGAGATCAGAAATAGCCATTTCCCATTGTCCGTAACTCATTCATAACACTGTAATAGATGTGGAAAGACCAGTAATACTTGTATAATAGCCATTAGCAAACCACTACCAAAAATGGATGTAATTCCTGCCCTTTGTATCTTGAAGGCTCACTATAATATCATTAGTGTGCCTTTTGTAATTATTTTAGGAAGTTAAAATTCAGCTGTTTTCAATGTTGTTCACTATTGACTATATCACTTTTCCTTGATTAAATGTACATGCAAATAATTGATAAAATAATGTGATGCTTTCTATTTTTAGTTGTTTTCTTAGAACAGGTATTCTAAAAAGTACTTATCCACTCTAGTGATAGTTTCAAATCCTTTAATTCAAAATAAATTATGAGATATGACAAAAATAGAAGTATAATGAAAATTGAAAGAATACAATCAAAATTGATAGCTCACCAAAAGGCTTTGTAATTTGAGTGGAATTTTTAGGTAAATTTATTTCAGTCTGTTTTAAATTGTTTGAAATTGTTCATCCTATAGGTATGTAATCTAATATCTGAAATTAAATGATCATTATTTCCTTCACACTCCATTATATGTCCACTTTCTACCTAATTGCTCAAGCCAAATTTGAGAAGCAACATGGATTGTCTTTCTTTATCACCTTTCCTATGTTTATACCCATTCTAGATGTCAGTTCTATTGATTCTACTTGTTATCTGTTGTATCAATTTCTTTCTCTGTGTACAGGTGCCTTGCTGTCTCATTGTTTCATCATTACAGTCTCTCATGTTCTATTATTTTGACAACTATAACGGTCTCATAAATGATCTCAGTGCCTCATTAAACCTACATTTTTTTTTTCTGAAAATACTCTTTCTGACAAATAAACAATGAAGAGTAATTTTAAAATGATCAAATATTTTAGCCTGGCCTAAATGTGCTACTTAATTCACTCTGCCTTCCTATTCAAGTTCACCTACTAAACTTTTACCTGATTAACAAACGTGGCATGCAACATTAAGAGCTACTAAAACAAAACATGTGGTTTTTTTTTTGCTTTGATATCGTTCATAGAGTTTACCCAATATCTCACCTGAAAAAGTTCTACTTGTTTGTGAAAAACCAACTCAGACATTTTTCCCAGTAGCTCCCCTTCATTGTTATCCCCTGTAGAGTTATTCATTCTCTGCTCTATGAATGTGCCTATGTGACTTGTATGTGGCATAGCATTTATAGCTCTGAATTAATTACTCATCTGCTTCTCCAGCTAGACTGCCTGAAGCTTGAAGGTAAGAACTGGGCCATATTTATCTTTATATATGGGTATTTTTTATGAATTTTACCTTCCAACTTGGTAGATTGCATTGGAGGACTACTTATTTTGCCTGTGGGCTTGGCTGTAGATCCCTCCCATCTGTTTCAGCCAACTTCTCCATGGTTGGAATCGTGAAATTGCTTGCTTTTTGTACCTTTCTTCTATAGCAGGCCCTTCAACTTGGTTTCAGTTCTTGTTTCTGGTATGCCCTCTTGAACATGATTATTTAGACTGCACTTTTTCTTGGACCTTCCAGGGTCCAATATTGCCAATATGACATGTACATCCCTTTTTACTCCTAAATGAAATTCAGCCCTAGTCTCATTATGCTGCCAGGTGGATAAATTGCACAACCACAGTTATACCAATAAATGTGTTAAATAAGTTAAAAGTTGGATGAAAATGTGTGCTTATAAATAACTTAATTCCTGAGTATTTCCTTATTTCCAAATAGAATGTTCTTTTTATCACCCAGATTTTTTTTCTTATTTCAATACATAAATGAGAAGTAAAAATCATTTAAATTCTGAGCTCATATTTTGCTCATTCCTTTGAGAGAAAACTGTATGGGTGTCAAATTCCTACTTTTATTTTCTAGACATGCTTTATGACATTTCAAACACTGGGTACAGATAACAAACAATAATAGTTAATCAGAGCTGATTTTACTTGCCTGAAGCATTATCTGTGAAGAATATGGCATAGCAAACATTCTCATAAAAATGAATTGATAATGCGCTACTGAAAAACTATAATAAAACAAAAGAATAAGATTTTCTATTTTAGCTTTTGTTTTAACTTTTTAATATTGGTTGGTTTCTTTGCCTGGTTTTAACAATGTCTTTTTCCCCATAAATAATAATCAAGTTTTATAAAATTCTGGGTGTCTTAATTAGAATAAAGAAAGCCAAATGACTTGGTAACTAGGATGCATGGATATGACAATTAGTAATGTAAATCTATAATTTATAATTCATGCCTTTTTCTGAGAAAGCATTCATTTAAAAGCTGCTAAAATGAGTTTGAGAATAATTACTTGCTAACCTACTTAGAGTTTCCACTCAGTCAGGTTAAATAGTTACTAATTTTAATGTAAAATGTAATAAATAGTAATACATGTTAAACCAGTTTAATTCCATAAAAGAAAACACATACATTAATTAATATATATATTATTGTTCAAATGTAGGAAAGGCAACAAAAATGAGAATAAAATTGTTACTATCTACAAATAAGCACTTCATAAGATCCATTTTATTATCAACAATACTAGCATTTAATAAGGTCAATTTTTGAAAGTATTACCAAAATTATTTAGGAAACATGGACTTTTTACAAACGTTACACTTGATCTTAGCCAAAAGGCTGAGAAGCAATTCACAAACATTAAATTTTACTAATACCTTAGCAGCCAGATATATACTTGTTATTTTAGTAATTATTCATTGATTTATCAATTCATTTAGTCAACAGGCACTTACTATTTTCTATACTCTGACAGACATTCTACTAAGTAAAAATGCAATGACGATAGCACTTATGAATAATCAAAGATGACTATTTTCCAGGTTTTTCACTAGCCTCTTCATACCTATTAACTTTAATCCTTATTAAAACTGTATATGCACCTGAGGCTTATAGAGACTAAACATGTCCAAGGTATGAGATGAGACAGCCCAGATACAAGTACAAATACATCTTATTCCAAAACCCCTGGTATTTTACTGCACACCACAGCAAACATAGCTCTCCATTGCTTACAGATGGGTTCCACTCGCCAGCTCAGCTTTCTTCTCCCTCCCTCCCTCTCTCTCTCTCTCTCTGTCTCTCTCTCTCTCTCTGTTATTTCTCCTTTTCTATAATTATTGTTTCCTTCTTTCATGCTTTTTAGCAATAAAACAAACAAATATCAGTAAGTAGATTCATGATCACTCGATGAGGTCCTCTGCAGATATTTTTTAACATCTATTAAATATAGCAAATGATAGACATTTAATTTTAATTTCAACTCTAAATTATCTTCTTTATCCATCTGTGTTTTCCAAATAAATTTCAGTATTAAATATTTAACATTTTATTTATTTTATTGTTAATTTCTATATATCATCTTTTTTAGTAAAGTAAGGATATTCATTAACTTACAATTATATACATATGGTGTTACTTTTATTCCTGATAAAACATCAGTTTAATTGCGTGTTTTCTTCCAAGACTATAAAATACAGTTAAATTTTAAAATGCACATGATTCAATAAATTTATGTGTAAGATACATGTATAACCTGACACATGATGGAAGTATGCAGAGCTTCTGCCACTAACTCACCCGAAAGGTCAAAGAAGACCAATGGGCCACCTGAAACTTGAGTCTGACCTCAGTTGTTCATGTCATTTGTTCAGAGGGAGGGCTGGAAACAGCAGTTTCAGAGAAATCAACACAATGTGGAAACTAGTTTACCTAGAATAGACTGATAGAAAGTCAGGCAAAGAAAGCGAAATCAATTGAACTAAACTGGGAATAATTAGGCTGGTAAGATTGGACTTTATTCTAAGGTAATGAGAAGCAAATGGTCATTCAATTAAGAACTAACCTGGAAAGAATTGTGATGTTTGAAGAAACTGTATCTGATAGTAGTCAGTAAGATGCATCAGGTCTTATGGGACTGAAAATTAATGACTGAAAGCAAGCACAAGCAAAGAGGAGGTTGTAGGAGACACTGGTGGAAATGGGAATAGAAAGGAACAGGCATGTAAGACAATATAGAGGGAAAAGCTACTGCATTCACTCATACATTTGCAATGAGCGAAGAAAAAAAGATACACAGATTACACTGAGACCTGACAGTAGGATTTGGAATAATGAAAAAAAAAAAAAAAATGAAAGCAATTTTGCAGAAGAGTTTAACAACATTAGGGTAAACGACACCAAACCAATCAAAATATTGCATTATTCAGGACCTGTGGAAAATAAAGATTAAAGGCTTTTCACTGATTATTGTACTTTTCAAAATTAAGGACATCAATAGGTCCTTTTTAGCACTCAGTTTCCCTGGGGATATAATGACTCTCTCTCTAATAGGAGAAGCCAGGGACTCTGATGCCTCACTATCCCCACTATCCCCTCACCCTCAACACTCTCTTCTCTCTCTCTCTCTCTCTCCAGTAGAAACAGGCAGCATTGGTCCCGACCCCCCAAACCTACTTACAAATGTAAAAAGTGCTCTATCTCTTTTTCACAACAGGGAGATTACGACATAATATCCTCTTTTCTCACCTGTCCCTTACAGCACCAGCGCTGTCAAAGGATGCTTTTTTCTAATTGCACTTTGTTTCCGCACCCAAGTCACATGTCCTGTTTTCTTTCTTTTCCTTTGGGACATTTCTTTCCCTTTCTTTATACCCATATATAGCATTTGTTAAGTTTCCTGTGTGACTTCATTTATTGAATCACTATTATTACTTATAAGGTAGATGATTATAGCTAAGTAAGGATGAGGTTACATAGAGATTAGGATTGAGGAGTAAAGATAAGGGGTTTGAAAATGAAAACAATGCTGAAGAACTGTACTTTAAACATTTTTTAAAAATGTTTTCTTTTTAGGTTTAAAATAAAAAAATGTGTAGGGACTGAGTAGTCACAGGCCTAGAATATAAAATATATAGAATATTTTCTATTTTCTGAATAAGGTAGGTGGGAATATCTGCTAAAATGTCTGAGTATGTAGATGAGACATGTCAGGAAAATAGGCCTCTACAAACCTTAAATCTTGTGAAATCCTAGTAAACTTATTGTTTGCATATATCATATTGATATTCTCACACAAAATAAACTTTTCTTACAAAATAATCTTGGAGAAGTATGCACAGATCAGTATGTTAAATAAACCTAATATGCACTAGGGGGTGTATTTTATCAATGTTAATAATTATTTCTGCTAGCATAAGGTTTGGAAGGTCACTAATCAATAGATTTTTTTATTTATGTGAAATAAAAGAATCCTAGCATTAATCCATTTTAAGATAAATGTTGTTTCGTTATGTAAATAATTACAACCATATTTTGCTTTTTATGAGGGAATCAGATTTAGGTTCACGGGGTTTATTTTAAAATGAACTACAACTGTATCACTTAAAATTAATCATGGATTTTACCCATGCAGTAAACCTTAGAAAACAGGATATAATTAAATCTGGTGTTTCAGTGTCCTCCAAAAAGGGGATGTATTTTCTCTCCATTGAATTTTCAGAGGTTGGGTATTTTTATTCTTACTTGTTCCAAAACTTAGTACCACATCTTTTATTTTATTGTATTTTTAGAAAGACATAGTAGACTGTTTCATAAAGATACTTTTCAGAACAGGAGAGTAACAGAAGCATCATATGGAAAATATTTTCCTTAGAATGGCATTGGCATTTGTAAAGACTGCCTCTTTTGCAAGCAGAATTCTATTGAAAATGCAGACAATGAACCTTACAAAGTATGTAGAGGATATATAGAGAATATAATTTTATAATAAAAGTTATTCTGTTATAATTATTGTAATCACATACTAATAAGAACAATTTCTTTCTCAATTTCTCAGTGGCATCTATCATAAAACGTGGCTTTCACTTTTCCCAAGAAAGCAGATTTAAATGTGCTGAGACAGGCTCTTACTGAAGGTGCCCTGGCATGCTCAGATCCTTGACTTTCACAGAGGAGTAAAAAGAATCAGTTTTAGAACTCAAATCATATAATTTGTTTTAAATGACCATTTTCCCCAAAACTTTATTTGGGCACAGTTTCATTTATAACACTAGAAGGATCAGAATGTTTTTCTCTCTCTAATTTCCACATAATAGAATAAACCTATTATATTAAAATTTTCTATATGACATATGCTTATAAAGTAATAAGGATATTTTATCAAAGTTGGCCCAGATAACTTGCCCATTTCTCTATCATTAGATCATAGATTCACAATATGATTTTCTTTACTGCGTATCCAAATTCATGTATATCCAAAATAATTTCCTAGTACAGGTGTCAACGAATATTTTCTGAAAAGACTAGGAGTAAATAATTAGGATTTGGGGTCCAGATGGTTTCTAGGCAGATGCTCACCTGCTGTTGTAGCATGAAAAACCATCAACATTTGTAAAGATATGGACAAGGCTGTGAACAGTGAGATTTGAATTTTAATCAATTGTCACATCAAAATGTATTATTCCTCCTTTAATTTTTCCCAACTACTTAAAAATGTAAAAAAGAGTCTTATCTTACTGGTCATGCGAAATTCAGGTAGTGGGCTACAGTCTGTCCACCACTTTTCTAAAAGACACAATCAGCAAACGTACTCTGGGGAGCCCAGTCAGGTCTAGAAGGATACCGATTTAGAACTACAGAAAACAATCATGAAGTAGAAAAATATTGTAAATTTCATCCATACAGCAATGGCAGTCTAGAGAATAAAAGATTGTGATGTATTTATTACATGGAGTATACTAGTAATGAGGACAGCTAGAAATCTGTTTTGAAGACACTTTTGCGAAGTAAGCATATCTTATTTACTTAAATCCTGTATTTGTTTAGGGTGTCTTTGGTGGAGGCCAACCCTTCTGCTCATCACACCTGCCCCCCACTATTTCTCACCCCCGTACTTATTTACATAGGAGCCACCTGCTGCCAAAAAGGACCTGAGGAAGGAAAACTAAGAGGAAATGTATGTTTCTCATCAAGTTCACTATGTGTCCTACTTGTGTTAAATTCCTCAGCTTTCAAGACTTATCGTAACGCCACTATGAATCATTTCTGTTTCTCTTTTATTTTATTTATTCTCTTACCCCAATCAATAAATTATCTACCCTCTTTTCTTCAAATTATTTAAAAGGTTTTGGACCTTATTAACAGATATTACTTAGCAGTCTGCCATTTCAAGAAATTTGAGGGCTTCTTTTAAGACTTCTGATTTTAAATCTCTTTAAAGCTATGTACTTGAAAGAGGCAGTGTGCACCTTAGTATACTCACTAGTTTTACCCAGGAGGGGACTTCATTTTTTTTTTTTGTTACTTAAGCATTTTATTTTTTTTAATTGAATTAAACAGGTAAAATGTAAATTTTTTCCCCCGTCTTAGCTATTAATTTTGAAGATCAGTGCTTGGCTTTCTTTTCTCTATGCAGAAGGAAATACTTTATTAAAAATAACAGCAATCACTGTATGAACCAAAAGTCAATTTTTTAATTCCATATTAAATATTTTCATAAGAATATTTGTTGGGTATTTTCATATCCTCCTGGAATATCTTTTTACCTACAGATATATTTATTATATAGAATGAAATGCTACTGATATCTCCATATAAAACCAACTCTATGTTTCTTCATTTGATTTACAATTGGCTTGTAAACCAAATGAAAAAACAATTGGCTTATAATGAGGTTACTTTGACACCAAAGAACTAAGTCTTTTTTATTTCGTTAAGTCACATACTTTTACAATGATGTTTCAGTATAACTACTTACTCTAATTGTGGAAATAGGTAACATATAGCAACTCACTCAGCCCACATCTGTGTGCATGCACACACATGCTCAAGTGGATGATATGTTATTAGAAAATATGTTTATTTACATACAGGGATAGTTCATAAAATTATACTAATGGTACTCATCATAATCATAATAATGCATTTATTGAATTCTTACTCTGTGCCAGACATTATGTTAATAAGCACACGACTTGCACTTTCTTACTTGGTGCTCACAACAATCTTGTTAATGAAATATAACTTCACAATTATTGTTGCATTGCTATTGAGAATGAGTTTACCTGACATATTTTCCTGGTTCTGCCTCATGATGCATGCCCTTGCATAAGGCTAGCTGGCCATAAATATCTGCATTTGGGAAATGTACCAAATGAGGAAAGAGCTGAACTCATTAATGGCTTTTGTTGTAGCCTAGTTATCACTTTAGGAAGGATGTGTATGATCTTTGCTCCAGCTAAACAGATACTTATGCTGGTATGTTGATGAATGCCTTGAAACTTCAAATACTTGTGTATTTTGTTAATATATATAGTTTGCCTGTGGCAAAACTAGAGATATCAAAATGTAACTTCTCATATCATGCTAAAATGGCAGGAATTTAGAATACATTTAACTGGGAAATAGCTTATATAAATGAACGTACTCTTTCAGTAGTTCCTGAAACTAAAAGTTAGAGGTGGGCTGAAAACTATCATATTAGATGCTTATTTGTATCATCTAGCTCCTCCTCATTCTCTTCTTTCTCCTCCTACTCTTCTTCTTCTTTTTTTATTTTCTCTTACTTCTGCTTCATTATAAATAGTAATGACCAGTTGTGTTGCATAATGCATTACCTGTCAGTAATGTAGGTTTATATGTTCTCGTCTTCCCACTTAGGTGAAGTTCCAGGTGCCAGGTCACAAAGTCTTAGCTACGTAGGCCTATGATGTAGTCATTTTTAATCTATAGTCAAATGCAGATTATCTTTATTTTATATCAAATGATATATTTCTGAGTAATATTGTTTCTAAAACACAAATTACTCTTGCTCAAAGACAAGTTCAATAAGTTAGGCAATTAAGAAATTGCTAAATTTGTTATCTTGAGGATCAAAGATTTTATCCATGAGTTGCTCAGTGGCTACCATGCCACTATACATAATTTTGGTAATGTTCTTAGACCATTTGTAACTTTTATCAACTATTTATGTTTTTAAAGTTACAATTAAATTATATGTGCAATGATATTGCATTGCTTATGAACTAGGTTTTCCTTTTTATGATGAATGTAAATGACCTGTATGTATAGAAATTTTTCAAAGAAATGATCAGTACACCTAAGTTACCTCATCTCCATCACTCCTTGTAATTTCTCTGACAGTGATGCCATGTATTCATGGCATTTTTCATTCAGTATACATTTTAATATTGAGAAACTGATATTATACTCCTGTTTCTATTTTTAAAAATCATAGACCATAAAATTGGATTAAGACAGTCTCCATATTTCAAGATAAATGAGGGAAATTATTTTTTATGAAAGTATTACAATTTTACATATTTATTTTATAAACCTGAAATGTTTTACACATTTTTTCATCTGTATACATTGGAGTTTGTAATTCCTATTTTACATGTTTTCTCTCTCACTAGAATGAAGTCTCTTATGTTTTTATGAAAATTCAGATTATGTCTTATTTATCTCTGTGACTCAAGTGCCAAGCTAGCTGTGATGCATGAGGCTTAGAATAGATGGATATATATGTTTCATGAATTAATATAATTTAAATGTATTTTATTTTTAAAATATTTTATTTATTTATTTTTAGAGAAGGGAAGGAGTAGAAAAAGAAGGAGAGAAACATCAATCTGTGGTTGCCTCTCGTGCAACCCCTACTGGCACGTGCCCTGACTGGGAATTGAATGGGCAACCATTTGGTTCATAGGCAAGCACTCAATTCACTGAGCCATACCAGGCAGGGCTCATATCATATATTTTTAAATTTTTGTCAGCATTATAAATTGTGTAAGTCTAATTATTTTATTATTTTCATGGCCATGTTTTCCAATCTATATATAGATTAACATACCTGTTAGATTATCTTTTGAATGCTCTACTTCTTTTATTCCTTGCCCTAGTCAATAATTTTCACATATTTCTCTTTAGTTAAAGGAACACAAATGAAAATATCTTTTGAGCGTACCTACACAAGGAACACTAATATATCAAGTTCCATAATAATGCCCATGTCCCACATACTCTAGCCTTATAGCTTCCATTACAAATCATCTACCTCCCATTATCTACTTAATTTTATTTTACCACTTACCTAGTGCACTTAATAATAAACACTTAAGTGTTTGTTCTCAATTCATATTATTTAATCACTCACCTAATGTGTGCTTATTCTTTAAATTCTTTTTTAAAAGATTTTATTTATTTATTTTTAGAGAGGGGGAAGGGAAGGACAAAGAGAGGGAGAGAAACATCGATGTGCTGTTGCCTTTCATGCACCCCCTACTGGGGACCTGGCCCACAACCCAGGCATGTGCCCTGACTGGGAATCGAACCAGCGACCATTTGGTTCTCAGGCCAGTGCTCAATCCACTGAGCTGTACCAGCCAGGGCATAACGCGTGATTATTCTTTAAGGTAATAGTCACCTTTCAGTATGCTTTTATCCATACATTTAGCAGGCATGATGAACAGTTAGAAAATGTTGTGCCAATGGATAAATACATGCCCAGCACCCAGTAAAAAAAAAATAAAATAAATTCAAATGCAAACCTACATGATCAATGGTGAAAACTATCATCATTTGCTGAATACTTACTATCAGTTAGGCATTAGACTAAGAATTCCCTGCACAATATCTAATTTGATCCAATTACAAGTGTTCAACATGAGTATTTTTCCTTCATGAGGAGGTCATACAGGTTCAAGGAAAATGTAATAGTAACCCTCAGAGTGCAGGACAGAAGAGCAGACTTCTGAGCTCAAGCCTCGTTCTGCCCACAGTGTTCTGCAGTGGCACTTGGCCTCCTGGTGGCAGCTGCTGTGGAAAAGCACTGAGGAAATCAGGAGAGCCCAAGGAGGAGACTGAGGAATGTAAAGATCAATCTGACCAGATATGCATTTGCAGGGAAAGAGCACTTTATCAGTGCTTATTCTGTTTAAATCTTTAATATTTAGGCTAGATAGTGCAAGTAAAATTATAATGTAAAACCATTGTTTTGCAGTTATTTTGATTATGAAAATTATTCAAGTTTTGATTGCTTAAAACTTCCAAAAGGATAAAATTCGGACTTTCAATAAGTCTCAACATTTAAGCCATTCAAATTTCTTTAAAGAGCAATATTGTCTTAATAAAATCCCCTTGGAGATGAATTAAACTTCCAACATTCCCAACAGCTTCTCCATCTATTTTTTAAATTCTTGGAAGAAGCACAATAGCATAGATTTGCTACCGGCAGGAAGTTGGGAGACGCTTGAATGATCGAACAGATGGTAAAACTCAAAATCTCTTCTGACCTCACAGGGCCTCTGGGGCTGCAATGGTTCTTTTGTTACATTTGATATATTTCAAGAATTGTTTCCTGCTTTGCTATATATAGTTATAATAGTATACATTTCATTGTAACATGTATGTATCTGTGAAATAAATGCATATATGTGTGTATGCATTTATATATGCATGCATGTGTGGCTACATATTGGCTACTAATTCTTTGATAATGGTTTCTATTCACTTTGCTTAGATATGAAGTAGTTATCTTTATAAATAGTCATCTAATAATAAGCTGATAACTCTTTGGTAAAACTTATATAACCTCAAATTTGGACGTGGTCTTGGATTCCTTATCATCCTTTCTTGTAGAACTAATCTGAGCAATACTCAGAGAAAGTCACCCAAGGCAGAAGAGCTCAGAAACCCACTGATATCTTTGAATCATTGACTTTGTCTGCACGCAGTCCCTGGTAATTAATCATGCCAATTTCCTCTTCTGTTTTGGGGGGAGTACATAAAACCTCTGCTTATCCTCTCCCCTTTCAATCTTATTAAATTCTCTCAATCTGCTAAAATATTTAATGATCACATATTTGCATAATAGTTTTCTCAGATTATTCCAGAAAGCTTCATACACACAGAGCTTCTCAACTGTTGTACTCCAAGTTTCTCCCAGTCTAGTTTCAACTATCTTGTCTGGGGGTGGCGGGGATGGTGACAGAGAGAGAGAGGGAGAGAGAGAGAGAGGTTGGAGCTTTGTGCTCTATGTCAAAATTGTGACGGCACTTGCTTCTGTGTTACTTTTGCCACAAAGGGAGTCCCATTTGCTGTAAAATAAGTATTACTCCACAAAAGTAGATACCCCAGGATGATAGTCTTTGTCATTCCTTGTTCACAATGTCAACATATTTTAAACCTTGCCTTTAGAAAATAGTAGAGTTTATTCTCATTTTTGAACTGACTGTGCTTTACTAACATCGCAATGCCTTCTTCACCTAAAACAAGCAATACTATATACACATACACACTATATACATACATTTATATATGTTATTACTATACTATAGCAATAACATATTATATATATATTTATATATATTACATATAGCTATAAATAATAAGGGGGATCCCCCAAAACCTGGAATTATCTTCTGGCAAGTGCACCCCTTGTAGTAGAGGCTTCCCCAACGAGCTTCTAGGAACCTATTTGTATCATTGTTCCAGTTGGTGTTGTAGTGAGAGGCTGCGTTTGGCTTCAGTGATTTTTTTTTTAAGGCTCTTACAGTGTCTCTGTCCATTTCATGATGGGTGATTTACAAGCAAACCTGGTGCACACCACACTGAGTGTTCAGCAGTTTTTGACCCCAAATGGCATGATCCCTGTGCCCTACCCTCGCTATTCACCTGATTGCAACCCCAGCAACTTTTTTGTTTGTTTATTTGTTTCTCCTGATGAAAAAAGTCCACAAAGGAAAACGTTTTCCCGATGGTGGAGGAGGTGAAACAAAAAATGGTGGAAGAACTAAAAGGCATGAAAACTGATGAGTTAAAAATTGTTTCAAGTAGTGGAAAGACTGTCTCAATAGGTTCATTGCATCAAATGGAGAGTATGTGGATGGTGACCGAAGTTTAAACATGTAAGAATAAATACACAATTTTTTATAAAAAAATTTTGGTCCCCCCTTGTATATTGTTTCTAGCCCTGAATCCATATTTTGTATAATCATCTGCATTTCCTTAGTTTTTTTTAAAATACTGTCACTTATACGTTGAAATATGAAAGTAAACTGTGCCTCCTATATATTTAAAGTATAACTAAGTAAAACATGCATTCTTGTCTAACACTGGTACTTTTATGTAACTGAGAAACAAAAACCTAAAAAAAAATATTTAAATAGATTCATTTGATTTTTAAGTATCTGTTGCCATTTTAAAGGAAACAACTAGTAGTAAGCAAACAAATATTATCTCCAGGAAGCTTTGTTAATAGCTAAGTTCAGTTAAATCCTTAACATGGAAATTTGATCATTTTGCATAAAACAAATAGAGCCAGGAAATAATATTAATACAAATATTAAACACATAAAGATCAGAGTGTACTTTGCTGAGAAATCTAATTAATAGCAGTAAGGAACTTGCTTGAAACTTAAAATGTATTTATGCTGATTCTTTCTCAACACAACTTTTGCCTAACTGTTAGGTCACACAAAATATAATATTATTACAACTAGTACCATAAGTCTAAGGCAAAATTTTCATTTCAGAGTTTAGCACACAAAAAGAGAACTACACATTATATATTTTATTCTGTGTTTCCTAAATTTTTAAATTAGAAGTTTATCTAAAGATTGTTACCTTTACTTTGAGAGGTGTATCTATAAGAAAGTATCATTTATCCTCTGAACCCAATTTAATCTGAAATAATTCTAGGTAAATAAAAATTACTCATATTTTAAGGAAAGAATAAGTATTATAAATTTAGCAATGCAAATAGTAGTTTTCTTTTGATAATACACTTTTTTGTTAGTGAATAGCTGAGTTTAAGTACTTCATGTTTGCATATCACTGTCTATAATACCAATTTATTTTAATACATACATATTTTATAGAGCTTTAGACATGTTCCTTGTTGTATTATGCAAAGGCGCTCACAAGATAGACTTTTGTTTTGTCTTATTTTGTTTCTTTGATGAACTGAAGATTTATGATTTTATTTTATGCATTCATTTTATTTTTGGCCTCTTCACATTTTGGAATTATGTAAGTCTTTATCTGTATTTAAAAAGTGATTTGTTGTGTCCCCACTCTTCTAAATCACTAAACCCTCTATACAGAAACGGCCAAAAGATTTTTTTTTTTTTAATTTATTGATGTTAGGGAGAGAAAGAGAGAGAAACATTGCTTCATTGTTCTACTTATTTTTGCACTCATTGGTTAATTCTTACATGTCTGCTGACCAAGTATTCAACCCATGGCATTGGTGAATCTGGACAAAGCTTTAACCAACTGAGCTAGACAGCCGGGATGTAACAGCAGAGCGTTTTAAGACAAGTATACCTTAAAAAAACAATTTAATGAAGAAATATGGAATTCATTTTTATTGATTTTATTTTTGTTTGTGTTTGTGGTTTTTCATGTCTTTAGAAGAGTACAATATTACAGAAGAGGGACAGTTAAGA
The DNA here is from genome assembly GCA_004026765.1 of Micronycteris hirsuta. Lineage (NCBI taxonomy): Eukaryota > Metazoa > Chordata > Mammalia > Chiroptera > Phyllostomidae > Micronycteris > Micronycteris hirsuta. The sequence continues at coordinate 246,685 of PVJI01000319.1, read as the reverse complement.
AGAGGAAGTACAGATCAATCATATCATTGCTTTGTTGGTCATTTTTCTTCTTATTCTCTTTTTCCTAGTTAGACAAAGTTTTAAGTACAAAAGGAGTACTCATATGGCTAAATTAGAAAGACTGATGACTAATAGAGGAAGCCAAGAAGCTGATTTACTAGGTTATTCTCAGATCTGCTTTGGGTATAATGTCTGGACTGCCCCTAAAGTGTTTGGATTAAATGCAGAGTTATTGCCCTGGCTGGTGTAGCTCAGTGGATTGAGCGCGGGCTGGGAACCAAAGGGTCCTGGTTTGATTCCCAGTCAGGGCACATGCCTGGTTTACAGGCCAGGTTCCCAGTGAGGGCCACGTGAGAGGCAACCACACATTGCTGTTTCTCTCCCTCTCTTTCTCCCTCCTTTCTCTTCTGTCTAAAAATAAATAAATAAAATCTTTTTTAAAAATAAAATAAATGCAGAGTTATTAAAGCCTGATTTGGTTGCTCCTACTTTTATGTCATTGTTCCTTCAGGTACTCAGTGGCCATATGTGTTTTCCCCGTGCAAATGGACAGACCCTTTAGATTCTGTTTTTACCACATATTTGTTCCTTATTGGCTAGTGTGCCATTATGTCAGCTATTAGAGTCAGTTATTGGTACAATTATTTGGGCAAGATTATTCTCCTGAGGTATAAATACGCTTAATGTCTAATGAAAATTTTAATTTTAAATTGGGTTTTCTAAGTACATGCTAAGAGAATTCTGAAGGATTTCTTATCTTTTGAAAATAAGTGCTTTTGTATCCTTTCTTCCTATTTCAGTCATTCTAATTCCTTTCATGCATGGACAAAACCAAAGAGGAGTAGGATCAAGGGTGGGAAGTGAGGATGGCTTGGGGTGGGGGAAAGTGGTGGGGGAAAATGGAGACAACTGTACTTGAACAACAATAAAAACAGTTAAAATCATCTGGAAGTTCAAAAAACATTAAAAAATCAATATTTCTGCATTCCATCACTTTCTTGTTAGTGTTTGCAAAGGGACCCCATAGTATCTAAAGACATAGTATCTAAAGGGAGGAAATGGGACTTGTCAGAGAGATTTACAAGCATTGAAAGTGGAAATAACAAACATTCAAAACCAAATTTTACTTCTGAAATTATAAGAGAAAATGCTATATTATATTTGTTTTCTTTCGACTTCTGTGCACTTTCCTTTACTATGGTCACAAATGTAATATCTTACATTTCAGATCATTTAACCCATTTTGATATTTTAGTAAAATGATATTTACAAAGATCTACAAAAGTCATGCACCCGTTGTTTTATCCTAGAACAGTGTTGCTATTTTTAAAAAGCAAATGGCCTGCAAAAAAAATTAAACAAAATGAAATGATATCACGTGTTTTGCATGCATTTTTCAATTGCTACCAGCAGGATTTATTGTCCTAGAATATACATGTTTCATTTCTTTGCCATTCACTGACTGCTTCTTTAACCCATTCTCTTCAATGCAAATCATCTTCAGAAAGTCTTCTCTCAGGTGTCAAGACTGACTTCCTCTCATTTTTCTTGCAATTTATTATTTTTACTATATTTATTTTTCCAAAGCCCAAAAGAAGCAGTATAACAAAACACAACTCTACTCAGGGAAAAATAGGGCAAAGCAGAGGGCAAAATAGTGGAAAGATTAAGCAGCCTAAGCCAGAATATTTATAGAGAGAGGTGGATGATAACTAGGTAGTGCTCTTGTCTAAAAAGACTGAACAATGATGGTAGTACACGTGTACAGTTTACAGTATAAATTTTGGAGTCATACATCTGGGTATGAATCCTGCTCTGCAACACACTAGCTATGTGACCTTGGAAAAGTGACCTTAAGCTCTAGAATCCAATTTTTTTTAAATTGTAAAATGTTTAAAATGTACCGTCTCATGTGATTGGTGTACAGATAGAAAGACATGTGAGTGAAATGTTTAGACAGTGCTCTCTTGTACTAAATAGTCAGTATAAGAAAAGATTTTTGAGAGGCCACATTTTTTTATAAGCAAGTTCAAGAGTTAAAACAATATGACAAATCCAAGCAGTAGTTTTTAAAGCATCAGAGCTAATACATGGCATTTGTCAAAGATCCTTTAAAAGATTTAGGGTTGGTCTTAGGGGACAGAGCCCCTTTAGCTCTAGGGCTATGATCTGACCAGGCTGTAGTTATATATCCTAAAAGGAGGAGCAGTCCCAGTAATGTTTATGGTGATAACAAAACCGGTGGAATAATATAAATATAAGAGTTTAAAGTTATTACTTTTATGCAATAAATGCAAATAAAGATAAAATAATTTTCTGTGGTGAATTTACCCATGACACACCTTCAATATCAATGATAGAGCTATCTAAATATACATGGAAATAAAGTTTTTAAAACAACATTTAGATAAATCATTTTAATGACAAATGTAACAAAAATTGAATTATGTGAGAAATGTTAAGCTAATATTTAGCTTTCTAATACAGGATGGGGCAAAGGTAGGTTTACAGTTGTCCATATGAAAAATAATACAATAATTATAAATAATAACACAATGATAAATTCTGAGTTTCATGTTCTCACAATTGTGAACCTACTTTTGCCCAACCCTGTATATTATATTATTAGTAGCTCTGCCTTTATATACATTTTCTTTAGAGGGAAAATAGACCTACTTACTATAGATATTCAGTGTTTTTCAAATGTCTTTCTATGAAAATGTTAAATTAATTGTGGAGGTGGTTAAGAAAACACACTACTTATACCAGCATGTATAACTATATGATTTATATAATAAATGCAGCCACCGCAGCAGTATATTTTCTGGATGTTAATAGCCTGAAGTTCCTTTTAGTGGAAGCATTAATCAGTCAAGGATGGGTTATTTTATTGCCTGTAATGGCCTTTCTTGATAGATGGAGATTTTGTTTACAGATTATTCTTCATTGAACTGCCATACATTGCAAGCTATGATTCTTAAGAGATGTTCTCAAAATACAAATTGTGCTGCTGAGAAATCTGTTCATAGCAAATTAAATTAGATAGCTGCATTCTTTATGAAGCATAGGTAATGGAGCAGTATGCTAAAATGCCTTTTCTGGGACATTAGTGAGGAATATCTTAAATATACAGTTTTTTCCCTAAGAAATGTCTCTGCAAGTTTATGAGCCTACTTGTTGTTGCACCAGAATAATTGATGTAGAATACATAACATTTGAAATTTACTTTATGATGTTTGACTATTATAATGAATATCTGCCTTTAGGTCAGACATTACCAACAATTTTCATATTTTAAAAATGAACAAAAAAGAGAAGTACTCATTTACATTTTCCAAATGCTTTAATAATGTTGAATATACTGAGAGTACAGTGGCAAGTGTTTTAATAATTGTTGCAGTTAATGTTTCGTTTCACCAAAAATAAGTGTTTACTGTGCCTCTGAGGGCACCATTATTCACATGCGTGCCATACATGATTATCATTCATCTTGTTTCTAATATTTTGTTCACATAAGGGTTACAAATTGAGTGTAGAGTCTAAAAGTTTGGGTTTCATTTATTACTTCAGAGTACATTTTTATTTCTCATGCATTATTGACTTTAAAAATCTTTACCTAGGGATTTAATGTATTGTGTGTGTGTGTGTGTGTGTGTGTGTGTTTTAATTGAAAGCAATAGCTATAAAACAAATGGTTGTGTTTGGCCAAACTATACTAAATAAGTCATCCCTTAATTTAATTCAATGTGAAAATGATTTTTTTAACAGAATTTAAGTTCTGGCTTCCTAAAGTATATTGTCTAACTAAGCATTGTTTTAATTGATGACTTTCTTTTATTTCAAGTGAAGTGTTACATAGAGAGACCCTATACTGATATTAATGCATCTTTCTCCTTAACCGACATTGGTATATCTTTTTTGTAGTGGTTGTTGTTTGAACCACAGTGCTGTTATAGGTATTTGCAACCACCCATCGTTTGGCCTTAAAGTGAGAACATCCTGGGAACAGTGAATTGAAAGGCTTAGACTAGTAATACTCTGTAACCGAAGACAAAGCAAGGGTTTTCTTATACATTCTTACTGTTCCCTCTCTCACCCTACCATTAGGAATTCTGCGGGACTCAGTTTCTAATTGGCTTTTCTATGCCTTTGCCTTGAGTTTTGACTGTCCTTTCAACAACCTATCTGTATTCCCTGCTACATGCTTTATGAACAGGAAAAAGTCTAACCTGCCATCTTTTCTTGCCTGATTTCTGATCTCTTCATTATAATTACACTCTTGATTGCTGATTTTTTTAAAGATTTTATTTATTCATTTTTTAGAGAGAGGAGAAGGGAGGGAGAAAGGGAAGGAGGAACAGCAATGTATGGTTGCCTCTCACATGGCCCTCACTGGGGACCTGGCCTGCAACCCAGGCATGTGCCCTGACCGGGAATCGAACCGGGATCGTCTGGTTCCCAGCCCGTGCTCAATCCACTGAGCTACACCAGCCAGGGCTGATTGCTGATTTTATTTGAGGACGTTTCTGCTTTTCCTCTCTCAAGTCTAAAGTCTGGCCTTTCCCCATAATCTTGGTCCTTATTTATTGCTTCCACATCTTAGGCAGGGAGGAGGTACAAAAACCTTCCTTCGCTTTCTTTGTTTTTCTAATAGCAAGAGAGACAACCATGGAAGAAGCATGTTCAGCCAGTATGTGAGTGCTGTGCAAAGGAGGTGAAACTGTTCTCACGAGTCTCTAGATTAAGATGATTCTTATCCTCTCAAGAGGTTTCTGGTAGTTGTGTCGTGTTCTTAGTTTGTCTTCCTCTGTCTTCCCACCAGAAGCAGGCATTCTCTGGCAGCCGTCTCCACCTGCCAGGAGTTAGTTGGCACATCTATGGCCCACTCCTGCAGACAAGTTAGAGTACATCAAGAATAAATCCCCAAAGAAACATGGATTGTTATATAAACCGAATACATTTTTCTATGTCTTTGTGTATTTAATTTTGAAACAATCTTTCTAAGACATAGTTTCTACACTTGCAACATGAAAAAATTTTGGTCTATATTACAAGATTGTTAAAAATATTAAGTAAAATGATGCATGTAGAATAAAAACTTGATAGGGACAAGGTAAGTACACAATGGATGATAGTTATTTGTATTATTATTTCCACTTCCTCAGACTGCAAGCCCAGGGAATAATGTGCCCTCATTACCTGGAACAAGCTAGAACATAGTTGGCATTCAATCAAACTATTTTAAATGAATGAAGGTTAACTTCTCTACTCTTAGAATGACATCATAAATAAATAAAACTCTGTGACACATTTTTTTACTCTATCAAAATTTATTTTCAGAAAAACTTCAAGATTTTTTCTATTTCCTACCTCCCACACACACATATCCATTAAGCAAAGAAACATCAATTACTGTTCTTTTTTAAATACAAATTATATGATATTTGTGAGCATAATAAATACTACAATACTGGGTTTAATTTTCTGGAAAATTACTCTTAAAGGACAAACCAGGAGTAATTTTGTTTCTGACTTGATTTAGCAATCATCTTGTTCTTCCTTCTTGGGATAGGAAGATCTCTGTACAAACATTTTCTAGATTAGGCTTTTCTAGATACTGTCAGATTAAGTCACTTGTCACTTTGAGGCAGAGATACAGTGGCTATTTTTCAAAGTTCAACTGCTTTACGCTTAGGAAAACAATATATTTTTTTTTTTATTTAATGAGCTTCAACACATAAACAATTAAGAACATGTAATTGAATGGCCCTAATCATCAATAGCAAGAGCTTGCCTCTGGGAACCTGCTGCAGTTGATTGCAGCTCTTATCTGTGGTATTATTATCTGTTAAACTGATAGTACAAATGGGTGGAAAAGCAGTGAATAGTAATTGTACATTTTGGTACCACTATGTTTTAAAATTAATTTCAAAACTACATATTACTTGGAGGAGTAACTGTGAGGTTGCTATTAAAGGAGGAAAATAAAAAGAAATGCACGTTTTTCCTTTATTAGTTATTAACTGCCTTGAGGGTTAGGTTTAATTACTGTGAGAAAACTTTTCTTGTTCTAAGGTAGAAGATAAGCCCTTTAATAAGGTATAGATTAATTAGAACTTTTTTTTTCAATCAATCCTTTAATAAAGGCTGAGTTTTAAAATATTCAGCTCCCTTAAGATCCTGGGAGTTTCTTCCTTTCTTAGTTGGGAAATGGTAATTTATAGGAAATTGCTATAATGGGAGTACCAAAATCAAGCACTGGAAAACCTCACAGGATCGATGGTCCAATTAAAGCAGTTTAGCTCGCAGTTGGAGTGTGTAGTGGGTGGCTTATTTAAACTAAACCTTCAGTGCAGCCAACTCATTGAGTCATTACAGCTTTTAAATGGCTTAGTGAATTTATATATCTAGGGTTTCTCAAAAGTAGATTTCTTGAAACAGGCCTTGCATCAAAGCATATTTACATATTGTTCTTAGGATAATTTTAGGTGTACAATTTGGTATATTTTGTATTTTGGAACTACACAAAACACACACACTAATTAACTTTTCATGTAATGGAAGGAGACCTTCCATTTGGCCAGTACATTTTTATATTTGTAACTGCTCCTGACATTTCCTTATTGCAATTTTGGATAATTGAATAAATATTAGTCATACTTCTTTATCTCCTTATATACAAAATGAAGATTTTACATTTTAAAATAATATAGAAATAAAATATTTAGTGACAAAATATTTAATCATCCCATCTGAGTCCCATTCACTTAAATCCACGTATCCCAAAATACACTAGATTACACGATACTGTCCTGGAGCACAGTTTTTATAAGGGGATTTTTTTTCCCCACAAAAACCCCATGAGAAATTTTTGGGTGTAAGTAGGCCTTACTATGTTTTTTGGAGAGATTTCTACTGTAGTTTCAGTTGTAATTGTTTTAATCAGACAATACTAGACAGAAAGCTCTTTAGTGGGTCTTTTGAAAGCATCTTTTGGATCCATTTATTCCCTTCTAAGATGATGTATATGTTCAATTTAGGCAGTATGGTCTTTTAGAGTTTATTTTACTTACTAGATTTTGTTAACCCTCATTTTCAAAACAATGGAGAGAATTAAGGAAAATAGATAAAAAACAAATTATGGCAGTGGAGGTAACTCCCAGACTATTTAAGTTTCAAGATAAAGAAGCAATATATGCTTTATAAAGGCAGAGATATCTCCCCCCCTCACAACTTGACCCACAAGGGGTAGAATAGTAGGCATTCAGAAAATGTACATTGAGTGAATGAATGAATGAATGCCTAAACCAGATTAAATTAATCCTGAAAATGCATTTAGCTCCGAGTTCTTAAGAATCCATGAAGCTTTATCAAAATGACTTTTTAAAAATAATCATTCCCCAGATGATATTTTGTATTCATTCCCCTGAATCATACATCAAGCAGTGAATTAAAGTCATTCAGAGAAATGGGGCCAGTTGAGTACAAGAACTTGGTATTTGAAATAGACCAGGGCACTTCCCACATTTCACAATGCATCTTCAGCTATCAGAAATATTGTTTGTCTTCTGAAGCCCAAACCAAAATTAGGGCCATCTAATCAGTTTCCTTTGAATAGACAGTTCAAAAATTATACTTTTAACAAATCTCTGAGAAGAGGTGACAGCTAAACTTAAATTTTAAAAATCACGTCTGTTTTTTAATATGTTGTTTTCTATATCACGATCAATGTTCTGTAAATGCCATTTTCCCTTATTCTTTTCTATTTTACTTATGCATAATTCACGTATAAGAAAAATAATAAAATACATCTGTATATCGTTCATGAAAAAGATCTTGGATGATTACACTTTGGTATTATTTTTAAAAAGTATAGAGCGGCTAACAAAATTTAAATGCCTTGTACTCCATAAATACTTATAAGCATTTTTACACTACCAAAACGAGTTTGTGTGAAAGCATGACTATCACGTACCTAAGCTGCAATGGGGTAGAGTAGGCACTGAGGGACCTTTTAGTTTCTTGCTGTCTTTCAAGAAAATCAACAAACTCATAATGATCATTATCATGATTACACTATAAGAACAGTCGACATTTGTTAAAACTGCAAAGTAGCAGTCAGTCTCTGTTGTAAAATTCAGTGTATCGGCAGCAGGTCTCCCCTTAGGAGCAAGTAGAGGAAACGTGGTAAGATGTGGGAGCCTGTGCACAGCCTCCCAGCTTCTGGTATTTCTCTCTTTGGCATGCTGTTTATTGCTCAACATTAACATTTTCTTTCTTAACATCTCATTGTTTCCTTACGTTTTCCTGCAAATGCAAATTATACAAAACTTGTAACTGATTTTTTTTTTCAATTGAGAGTACTTTGTCATTCATCCGGGCCTTCCTTCATGTATCCATCCATCTATATTTGAAAGATGTTGGATGGAACTGGAAAGCATTATGCTAAGTGAAATAAGGCGGTGAAAGACAAATACCATGTGATCTCACTTTTAAGTGGAACCTAATCAACAAAACAAACAAGCAAGCAAATTATAACCAGAGACATGGAAATGAAGAGCATACTGACAGTAACCAGAGGGGAGAGGAGGGAGGAAGATAACCGGAAAAGAAGGAGAAGGGCCATCAAGGAACATGTATAAAGGACTCATGGGCAAAGCCAAAGAAGTGTAGGGTTGAGGATGGGAAGTGGGGGTGGAAGGGATAGGGGAAAGTGGTGGCGGGAAAATGGAAACCACTGTATTCAAACAACAATATGAAAAAGAAAAAAGGAAGAGCAATGAAGTAGGAGTCAGAAAAAAAGACGCTGGGCTGCTGGTGAGTGATGCATTTGATTCATATATCAAGTCTCAGTGGAGTCCCTCTGTTGTACAACCTTCCACAGGCAGCACTTGGCAATCTTGACCCCCTTTTATTAAATCAATCACCTCTTGTATCGTTCATAATTAGTTCAGTTTATATTTATGTTATACTACTGTTCACACTGTATTTAATTATATGGTTAACTAATTACTTGCTTCATCCATAAGTAGAACCCAGGCTCTTCAAGGACTTGCGCTATTTTCCATCTAGGTCCATTTATTATCCAACTCTATAGTGCCTGATACCTAGGCTTAGTTGTTAAGTTTTTGTAGACTGATTAAATAAATGGATGGGTAATTAATAATAGATGAGTAGTAGGATATCTGCTTTCAAAGCACTGCTTTTAGAGACAGATATATAGCATAAATATATATAACTATAATGTATAAAGCTATTTATGCCACAAATAGGAATGGAATTTACTTGTGGCATAAATGGATTTATTATGATTACTCAGCTTTTGACATCAGTTAAAGTTCTCATTTAATTTTTTCCAAATCATCCATGTCGTTCTAATTTTGTAGAGAAGAGGGAGGATAAATATGACTGTAACAATGGTTTAGATTAAGTTTTAATGGAAGAGGTTAGCCGTTTCCTATTAGTCTTCAACAGCTGAAGGAGTTAAACAATCCTATTTGCCACTTTCATCTTTCTAACCAGGAAACTGACACCGACTGATGGTTTGGAAGAACAAAAGAAAGTGATTTCCTGGTTTGAACACACTAAGTTCACCATTATTATTTTTAACTCTGCTGGTTATTTCTTAACCATCAGGAGACTGATAATTCATTAAAAAGTTCTGCTAAAATATTTTACTTTAGTATTTCCCATAAGGTTAAAGCTCTGGAAAATTTCCTTTAAATCAAAATATGAAATGTTCAATCCAATTTTCCAAATATCAGAATGGTATAAAGAGAAGTTTCTTTACCAATCAAGGGTTTGACACATTTGTGGAAAAAATCCATCAATCATTAATCAGAGTAAAGGCTGATTTGTATGCCCAAGACCCTTGACTCTCAAATTTCCTGGGAGCATAGCATGGCCTGGTCAGATTTGTCAAGGAGCACCTGTCCAAGTTTATTTTAGGGATTCAGAAAGTATTCAGATTAGAGAGTACAAGGAGTATGTGAGTAAATATTTTTTAAAGGCTCCATAGATAATTCTAATATGCACTAATGTTAAAAATCATTATGATCAAGTATAAATTGTTTCAAAGTGTCTAAATCAGGCAAGTTAATGCATTAATCCATGTTATATATTTTAGTTTATATTAATTAAATTTAGATCACTTTATTTATGACATCTCTTCAGACTTATCAGAGCTGTGGGTAAACTCACAGAGGACTCATGGAAAGAGTTTTGAGGATAGAAGCCAAAGAATTCCTTAACCTGGTAGAGCTCCCCTGAGTAAGGAGCAGTACCTGGAGGAGAGGGATTTATGCAAATACATTATAAGCATGCATATGGGCTGAGTAACCTAATCTGTTAATCAGTTTCTGTAAGTGCTATACACAGTAATTTTATTATAAGGGGAAATCACGGCCTTGAACTTCAACTCTATAATTTGAGAGCTCTCGGTTTTCATGGAAAATGATATGTGATAGATTAATCTTGACATTATTTTCTTTTTTTGCATTCTCTCCAACATAACTCTCTATGATTAGAGAGTTTCTCAAGGCACTCTTTGAGCCCTGAGTTTCTAACAAGAGAACTGTTGACACTGCATAATATCTTGCTCCACATTAATCTTGGAAGTATCAAAATACTTAAAGCAGGGAGAACCAACGAATAAGAGTCAAAAAATTAATTTTTTTCTTCAGATCTTTGAGGTCTCCTTTATTTGCTTCCTTCTGTCTTGGCTGCATCTCAGTTTTTCAGGTTTCCAGGAATTAGACCAGACATTTCTCTTCATCTTCGTATCAAAATTTCCAGGAGGAAAATAATTCTACAGATTGAAAACTCCCTGCAAGGGCAGGACTACTAATATAATTTTTGCCAAGTGCCTGACATAAAGTAAATATTAAATAATATCACCTGAAAGAATGTATTAACTCTTTATGCTAAATTGTAAATTCTGGGATTGTGCTAAATTTTTTATGTTTATCTTAGTTTAAAAGGACATAATTTAGGATTTTGATTTGAATGGATGAAATGCAGAAAGAAAAGTATTTAAGACATGATAATCACATTGCTTATTAAAGAACTGAAAGTTTTATGAAAGCATCCTAATATAATACCACACCAAAATTTTTGAGAGTGCTGTGTATCATAATGTGTTGATCAGTTTCTAAAGTTTCACTCAATTCTGATGGTGACCTTTCAAGACTTGACATATGGTAAGACTGAGTAAGATTGAATTCCCTATATTTTAAAAATCACAGGAAAAACACATATAACCTACAGATCACTTTATACTTCTCATCTTTGATGTTCTCACGACAGCACCAGAGAGAACAATTCACCCAAACATGCAAGACAGAATGTAGTCCAAGAAGGCTTTGCCCTGAAGCATGGCAATGAATGGCTTTCTTTAACTTTTTTTTTAAATTTTCAATAAGTTCTTTTTAAATGATCAATTATCATTCTGTCTCTTTTTTGAAAGAAGATGTTACCAGTCCAGTGTTTTCATCCTAGCTAAATATATGTTTCTTCAAGTTGTGATCCTAACTCTAATTCAGAATGGAGTAATACAAATATTCAAAGCTGATTCACATGCAGTGTGGGCTATTTTTTATTCAAACCATGTTTTAAAACCATGTTTCATGAGAAAATAAGAGAAAGACTTATCTTTCAAAAAATATTGTATCAAAAAACTTATAGCTTTGCAATTATGGCCACAACACTGCTTAATATTTTATACCTAAAATATTTATACTTAATAAATAACTGCTCAAAAAAGGTCATTGCTTGATATGCAACTTTATTTGGATACAAGTAGAAAAACAATTCTAATCAGCAAAATAAGAAAAGTAAAATAAATAAATAAATTTAAGCAACAGAATTTTAAGGCTTTCTAAAATATTGTTACCTATTAGAGGACACAGCAATACAATAATAATAGTGGGGGATATCAATATGACACTTTCAATAATAGATATATTACCAATACAAAAAATGAATAAAGAAATATTGGACCTAAACTACACATTAGATCAGATAGACCTAATAGACATGTACAGGTCAGTCTATCTCTAGCAGCAGAATACACATTCTTCTCAAGTGCACATGGAACATTCTTCAGGACAGATCATATGAAAGACCATAAAATGAGTCTTAATAAAGTTAGGAGAACTGAAATCATATCAAATATGTTTTCTGACCATAATAGTATGAAACTACAAGTTAATTACAAGAGTAAAGCAGAAATTCACAAATATGTAGAGATTAAACAACATGCTCCTGAACAACTAATGGGTTAAAGAAGAAATCAGAAGGGAGATAAACCCAACACACCAAAACTGGTGGGATGCAGCAAAAGCAGTTCTAAAAGGGTAGTTTAGAATGATTACACACCTACACTTAAAAAAAATAACTAAATATCATAAATATACAACACATAATGCACAACATAGTGCATTAAAATGATTTTAGCCCATGATCAAGTGGAATTTATTCCTGGGATGCAAGAATGGTTCAACATATGCTACTGAAAAAAATGTGATACACCACATTCACAGAATGAAATTCAAAAACTATATGACCATTTCAGTAGATGCAGAAAAAGCATTTGATAAAATGTAACATCCTTTCATAATCGAAATTTAAAAAAATAGGTACAGATGTAATGTATGTCAACATAATAAGGGCCATATGTAATAAACCCATAGCTAACATCTTAACCAGTCGTAAAAAGATGAAAGCTCTTTCTCTAAGATCAGGCACAGGATGATCATGCCCAACCATTGTTGCATTTTTATATACTAACTATAAACTATCAGAAAGATAAATAATAAAGCTATCATATTTATAATCATATCAAAAATATATAGGAGTAATTTAATTAGATGAAATATCTATACAATAAAACTATAAAAATAAATGAATGAAATAGAAAAAGATGAAAATAGCCCTGGCTGGTATGGCTCTGTGGATTGGGCACCAGCCTGCAAACCAAAGGGTCAATGGTTTGATTCCCAGTCAGGGCACATTCCTGGGTTGCAGGCCAGGTCCCCAGTTGGGGTTGCACAAGAGGCAATCACACATTGATGTTTCTCTCCCTCTCTTTCTCCCTCCATTCCCCTCTCTCTAAAAATAAATAAATAAAATCTTTTTTTAAGATGAAAATAAATGGAAAGATATTCTCTGAATATGCATTGAAAGGATTAATACTGTAAAATATCCACACTATGCAAAGCAATACACAAATTCAATGTAATCCCTCACAGAAAAAAAAAATTCTAAAATTTGCATTGAACCACAAATGACCTCAAATAGCCAACTCAATCCTGAGGAAAAAAGGACAAAGAGAAATCACACTCTCAATTTCAAACTATTTTAGAAAGCTATCATAAAAACAGTATAATATTGGTATAACACAGGCATGATAATCAATAGAACAGAATAGGGTTTCTAGAAATAAACCCAAGCATTTTTCCATTCAATGATTGATTAATTAATTAATTAATTATACTTAACATTATCCTTAGGAGGGGGGAAGTCCTGTTCTTTGCCACAGCATTTATGAAACTAGAAGGCATTATGCTAACTGAAAAAAGCCAGAAGGAGAAAGATAAATAATTCATGGTCCCAATTCTATGTGGAATCTTTTAAAAAAAAAAGTCAAATTCATGAAAACAGAGAGAAAGAGTAGAATGGTGGTTGCCAGAGTCAAGGAAGTAGGGAAATAAGGATAAGTTAGTAAAAGCATAAAAACTTACAGCTATTGATGAATGATGTCTGGGGGTTTAATGAAAACATAGCAACTATAGTTGATATATTATATACTTGAAATTTGCTAAGAGAGTAGAACTTAAGTTTTCTCACCAAAAAAATTTAAAAAGGTAAATGATGTGATGGAAGTTTTAATTAATTCAATGATGAGAATCCTTTCAAAATAGATACATATATGGAATCATTACCTTATACACTTTAAATATATTGCAATTTTCTCAATCAACTCTACCTCAATAAAGCTGAAAAAATAGAAAAAAATAGGTAAAGATATTTGTATAACTGGCAATTGGCCATTGGCCAGAAAAATTAATTGACTCTCTTGCTCCTGCAGAAATGCTGCTGAGACATAGATGACCATGGGCAAAACTTTAGTTACCCACTAGTAAGTCCTATTAAAATCAATGTTGTATAGAATTAAAAGTGACACAGAAAATGCATCCTTGCTTGAGGGCCAGCCTTCTGTTTAAAGTAAACTGACCTCAGGTGGAAGAGTCTGAGAACTACTTCAGAACTCAGATAAGTAGGCAACTGACTCATTTCTTACTACACATATGATCTTTCTTTTTTCTTTAATAATTACTTTATTGTTTTTCAATTAAAGTTGTTTGCATCCTCTCCCCTCTCCTCCCCCCATCCCCTCCAACCCTTCCTCCTTTCCCTGTCTCCCTCCTCCCCCTTGGTTCTGTCCATGTGTCCGCTATAGTGGTTCCTGAAAACCCTGCTCCCCATTGTCTCCTCCCCACTCCCCTCTGGCCACTGTCAGACTGTTGTTAATTCCAATGTCTCTGGTTAAGCTTTGCTTGCTTTTTTCTTTTGTTGATTATGTTCCAGTTAAAGGTGAGATCATATGATATTTGTCCCTCACTGCCTGGCCTACTTCACTTAGCATAATGCTCCCCAGTTCCATTCATGCTGTTGCAAAGGGTATAAGCTCCTTCTTCCCCTCTGCTGCGTAGAATTCCATTGTGTAAATGTACCATAGTTTCTTGATCCATTCATTTGTAGATGGGCACTTAGGTTGCTTCCAGCACTTGGCTATTGTGAATTGTGCTGCTACGAACATTGGAGTGCATAGGTTCCTTTGAATTGGTGTTTCAGGGCTCTTAGGGTATAATCCCAGTAGTGGAATTACTGGGTCGAAAGGCAGTTCCATTTTCATTTTTCTGAGGAAATTCCATACTGTTTTCCACAATGTCTGCATTCCCACCAACAGTGCACTAGGGTTCCCTTTTCTCCACATCCTCTCTAACACTTATCTGTTGCTTTGTTTATGTTGGCCATTCTGACTGGTGTGAGGTGGTATCTCATTGTGGTTTTAATTTGCGTCTCTGTGATGGCTAATGATGTTGAGCATCTTTTCATATGTCTCTGGGCCCTCTGTATGTCCTCTTTCAAGAACTGTCTGTTCATGTCTTTTTCATTTCTCTATTATATTTTTCTTTTCTACTCAGGGATTATCAACAGACCTAAAGATACGTGAGGGTAAGCACAATATAGAAAGGCATTAAACATGAATTTTTAAAAGATTAGGGGAAACACCTATGTTCTCATATATATGGAAAAGGTTTTACTTTCCAAGGTATATGTTAAATTCTGTTATCACTCATATAAAATTTAATTTTTTCATAGCTTGCATTTTAAAATCATGGCCAAACAATGCAGGCACATGCTTTAGACTACAATATTTCTTTGCAAGTAATAACTGGTCAATATTTAGTAATTAGTGATAATGCAATTGGATCTAAGATATTATATCAGACAATGATTTGACAGGAGGAAATAATAAAACAGGGCAATTTAGGACAGTTTAATAAAGGGATTATTTACCTTTTTTTATAGGTAAGTATAGAGTTTAGAGACCACTACAAAAGATGACATCATCAGTTCCTTGGCCAATATTTACACTATTTCCATCCTCTAATCCAGAAAGAATGGGGTAAGGAGTAGTTTCCAGAATCTGGAGTCAGAGGAAGCTGTAAAGATAAGACCATCTAATAGATGCCCTAACCTACATACCAGCCCATACATTGATGAAGTTTGTGTAATTGTTTACAATGTTTTTAAATGCCTTTTCAATTCAGAGAAATGTACCCTAAGGCAGAGAGTTAGAATCTATTTTTAAGTAAATGGATTAAAAATTAAAAATTCACGTTTAGGGAAAATGAGCTAGTGGAAATGATCCACATGCTTGGTTAGATATAGAGAACGTTAATTCTGAATACTGCATGTTTATGAACACCCAATTGTGTTACCTGACCTTTTTTCTAAATTTGTGTGTGTGTTTGATGGTAGTGGAGACACAGAAGAAAAATAGCTTATTGTAGACCAAATCTCAGCACTCATATTAAATGTTGATTTTTAATTAATAATCATTAAAAAATCAAAAAAATAAAGGATAGACAGGGCATATTCTTTTTTACTAAACTAATTCTACAATTTCTTAAATTTAGAGTACGTGGGACAGTACTTCTTTGGGGAGATTTGGCAAAATTTTGGGACAAGGTCCTTACTTATTGACTCTTCCTAAAACTGAGGGAAATTTATATATATATATATAAAATATATTTATAAAATTATATATATATATCTAAAATTTATAAATTTTATGTATATGTTATTTCCCCAGTGTTAGGATTTAATTTTGTGTATATATGTATATATAATATGTATGCATGTGTAATTATATACACATATATACATTCATATATATATAAATAATTTGAGCAGATGGAAGGCATAATGCAATTTGAAGAAAATGTGAAGAAATAAAACATTTATACACATTGTATATGTTTACATATATATGTAGAATTTAAATTATATGTATATAGATATACATGCCAAGCAGAACATGAGACTGTGACTATAATGTTTGATTGTAGATGAATAATTAAATGAAGAATTAAATCTTGAAAAAGTATATCATGTCCTCAAGGATACAAAATTAGCACCAGAGTTGTGTTTTTATTTGCCTTTTCTAGCTTTGCTGGATCTAATCTCATATAAAGGAAATACAGGAATTACAATCAGAGAAGCAAATACTTATTTCTCTCTTTTACTTCTCTGCTTATCTGTTTGAACTCATCTTTTTCTTTTCATTGTGAATTTGGAGAATGTTTCCCACAGGCTAGCAAGTAAAATGTATTGATTTATTAAGTAGTAAAGAGCTAGAACTCATTGTAATAAAACTTGAATCGGCAGCATAATGGATTCGATTTGGAAGTGCTACTGTGATCATTATAATTATCATCATAACACACTTAGTACGTTTTCATAGCAGTGTTTGACATCCAGGAGTCTACCTCTACTCATACCGAAAGAGAACTGGACAAGATTATGTATGTGCACAGGAAATGACCTCACATTTAAGTTGTTTCTTTTGCTTCCCTTTCAAATTGTTATTTCTTTTGGAAATTTCTAAAAGTGACAAAGGGAATCCTTTTATCTACTCTATAGAGATTAGAATTAATGCTGCTATTCTGCTTCTAGAAGGTGAACTATGAGGTAGTTAGTCTTTGTGATTCTCCTAGTCCTTGATGTTGTTAATAGTGTTACTAATTATAATTAATGTCTACAAGTCTGTAAGTGGTCAAAAATTGCAGGAGCTTTGGCTTGGCATCTTAACTACTTTATCCTCACATATAACAGGTATTCAAAAAATAATTGCAAACACATGAATAAGTGTTTTACTCTTTTCTACATGACAAATAGGTATTTTGTCATCTAATTCTTATAATAAACCTGCGTAGTGGTTTCAGTAGTGGAAGTAACTTGTTCAAATTCTCTATCAGTTTCACAAACTATTTAAAACCAGCTGTGTATTATTCCTGAGCCTTTGTCCTTATGTCCTTAAGCTTTTATCCTCTGTTCTCCTATATGCTGAGAATTCAGTCATGACATTGTTTACGCTGGGCATTTTCAGACCTTTGATACTTAAAATTAGCATTTGGGACCAGTGCCTAAGAATTTCTGTCTGAGCTCATACAGCAGCAACTTTTGAGACCAGATGCAGTAAAATATGAAAAAAGATAAAGCACATATTTGGTAAAACTGTAACTTCTCATTTGGTACCAAGTTTACCCCCATCTCCTTGCATCTGGCTATTCATGAATCCCACTTATTTCTCAGCCTCTAGAAACTTATTTTGTAGAGCTTCCAATATTTCTCATTTTAGCATTTTTTTAGCTTAGTCTAGCTCATTAAACTTTGCTGATGAGTTAAATGAGTGCTAA
Source organism: Micronycteris hirsuta (assembly GCA_004026765.1). NCBI lineage: Eukaryota > Metazoa > Chordata > Mammalia > Chiroptera > Phyllostomidae > Micronycteris > Micronycteris hirsuta. Next base: position 228,698 of record PVJI01000319.1, on the reverse strand, counting down.
TGAGTAGTATGTTGCCTTTCTAGGTGTTATAATTGTATTTTAATGAGGGCATTATAAAGGTAATATATTAATCCTTTGCACTGCTTTTAATGATGAGATTTATCAGACACTGAAATATTTAACAGAAAAGCCCTTGGATTTACTATAATCATACTTTACCCCACAAAACCATTTCTTTGCAGCCTTTTCAAATTGTGGTTATCCCCTCATACCCATTGCATCACAGAACCAGATGATAGAACTGGTATCGTTCTCTTCTACCTGCTTGCTGAAGTCCTTGCTTGTCTAAGCCCCGTAATCCCCTCCCTTGTTGTTGCCTCTATCTACCAACTTCTGATTACTCCCTCCTCACTCAAAGTTCTAGCTAAGAGCGTATTCTCTCTACCTCAAATTCCACCGCAATCCTAGTGCCTTTACTACCTACATGGTTTATCTGAGGCATTGGGTTCTCCATTTCTTCATCTTATTCGATGGCCTTCATGCCCTCTTGGGCACCAACAATCCAATCAAATCTTAGTATTCTTTGTGGATTGGCAGAGATTGTATTGTTTATGAAAGATTAGTCTGACTGGGTCATCATCTCTGTTTTGTAGTCTGAGTTACCACTCTTGAACTCCAGATCTTTCCTAAAATCCCTGAGCGTTAGAACCAGCAAAATCTCCAATGCCTGGTGTGTATTGAGGTCACCAACTACTAAGAAAACTTATAGCAAGACTTTTGTGTATTATAATGTCTTGTTCAAGAAACTCTGAAAGGCCCTGGCTGGTGTAGCTCATTGGATTGAGTGCAGGCTGGGAACCAAAGGGTCCCGGTTCGATTCCCAGTCAGGGCACATGCCTGGGTTGAGGGCCAGGTCCCCGTGAGGGCCATGTGAGAGGCAACCATACATTGCTGTTTCTCTCCCTCTCTTTCTCCCTCCCTTCCCCTCTCTCTAAAAATAAATAAAAATAAAATCTTAAAAAAAAAAAAAAAACTCTGAAAGAATCTTGTGTGTGACAGATTATTTTATGTTAAAATTCTCATTTCCTTTTTGTAGCTTTCTTATTTTGGTGTTGTCAGCATATTAGGAGTTACCAGGGAGGGTAAATTATTTTAATCAGACCTATTTCCCAGTCCTTTGGCTTCTAATTTGGTCCAGAAATCCCCCTAAACCCAGCTCTTGGCTAGAACAATTACTGTGTTTCCTTTTGCAAAAACTGCATTAAAAACTTATTTTGGCACAATTATCCCCAACAGTTGCTTAGTGAAATGGAACACTTCAAAATAAATTAATCAAAATAATAATTATTCTGTGTGATATTGATTTATTATCTTGGGAAGATAAATATCTCTCTTTTCTTACAAATATGCAAGAAATGTGGATTTTTAGGGAATTTTATGCCACATGATAAAATTCCATGTTTTCTGCTAAATCCTAATTATTGCAATATAAAAAGCAATTTTAAATTACTTTAGAGCAATCTGTTTCAAAGAAACTAATTTCAGATCTGAATCCCACATAAAGAAAAACAAAAGTATGTATTACACAAAATAAAATAACAACAGCAAAGTTTAAAGAATGGTTTATAAAGTTGACTAACATCTTAACTTTCACCAGTGGTTGAGTTCTACAGTTTAATGATATGTTTTCAAATATTTTCATATTTGCTTTTCTAGATTTCTTTAATGAAATTGGAAAATAGTATCAAACATGATTATATTTAGCATAAACTTAACACCCTGAGTTAACTGTAAAATTCCATTTATATAAATTCTGTAACAGGCAAAAGAATCTATAGTGAAGTAAATCATACCAATGGTGTACTTCATGGGTAGAGGGGACATTGACTGGGGAGGAGCATCAGTGAACCTTCGGGGATGATGAATGTGCTCTGAATCTCTCTAGTGGAGAGAGTTCCACAGGAATACGCATTTATCAGAAGGGCTGAACTGCAATACTTAAGATCAATGTATATTTACTGTATAATTAATATGTCATAATAAAAAATAAGTAAATGATACATATTTTCAGTTGAAGAACATGACATATTTTAGGTCTACCAAATTCACTTTGGATGAAGAAATACATACATAATGTTTCAGATTGTAATATGTAGTTTTAAATGGAATAAAATTTGACTTCAGGTAGTGGGTATACAATGCAATATACAAATGGTGTATCATAGAATTGTACACTTGAAACTTGTATAATATTATTAACTAATGTCACTTCAATAAATTTAATTTATAAAAAATAAAATAAGAGAAGGGTAAGACCTGAGAGAATGGGTGGTAGACAATTTTAGACCAGGTGATAAACCAGGAGAAAGTGATGCTTGAGTTGAAACAGGAGGTGAGGCTCTGAGGCAGGCAGGCAAAGCGCTTCAGACAAAGAGAAATAAATACAAAGGCCAGAATAAGGTGGGAAACTGATTATCATATTTAAATTACCAGCAAAATGGCTGAAGCCAAAGAAGTAAGAGAAAAACAAAAGGAGCTATGATTTGAAAATATGTTTTTAAATGTAACACAATATTTTGTGAAGCAAAGAGTATAAATTAGTTACTTCTCTCTATAATTTATCTCCCTAAGTGGGCACAAAACTCCATTTCTTGTTTCCTTTTGTGTTCAGATAAGTCTGTAACATATAATTTTAACAATGTAAAATTACTCAAAGGAGTCTCAGCAGACTGGAAACCACATTGGATGAAAGTCTACTTTTCTCTTGAAGGAAAAGGGCCTTGCAGGATGTAATGGCATTGTATCTGTCTTCTGCTAGTTTCCTCTTGACATCTTAATAATATTACTTATACCTCGTGACTCATTTTGGCTTCTTATTGTTGCCTCTGTAAATATATTTTAGGTAAATACAAAATATTTTTGGAATAATAAAAAGTTCTGCAGATAGGAACATAAGCTTTGACATAAGCTGCTTGATTATAGAGGACAGCAACCTTGAACTATTAAAATAGATAAAAAACATTATGCTACTTTATAGTATTATTTTTAGAATTGTCACTTGAAAAGATAAATCATCATTTGATTTTATAACACAATAAAAATATGACCACTCCACAATGTTTTGTAAAAATTAAAAGCATTGATAGAAAATGTGAAATGATAAATGTAATTTTGTTTCATTTTAAAAAGTATTTTACTAATAATAATTATGCTACAAATTACATAGTCTTTATCCAAATCTTCACTAACCATTTTATCTATGCACAATATGTATTTCAGGTATTTCTGCTGAATGAAACTAGTAAAGTAAAATTTATATAAAATAACATACAAGAAATTAAGTTTTCAATTTCATGAGTTTTGACAATTGCATACACTTGTGTAAATACTACCTCCAAATGAAGAATAGAGCATTTTCATCATTCCAGAAATTAACATCATGCCTCTTTCTCTCTTCCACTCTATCATCATCTATATCTTTCATAATCATTCAGAAATTTCCTAGATAGCCATTTTGATACTCAATTTCTGTTGAACTTCTTTTTTCAACCTGTACACACAATTCTGCAAATGGAGAGAGTAGCTGTAACTGTTGTTTAGAGAAGCTAGCTGAAAGTCCAGTCTAGGCCTCAGTGAGCGGAAATACCTCAGTAGGGAAATCAAGGTCCAGAGACTGATCCTCAAATCTAGAAATGCAATTTTTGTCTGTGTACCTGGACATGATTGGACTCAGGGGAGGGGATCATACTAGCCAAACCCACTGCAGACTGATCCATAAGACAAAAAGCCAATTTGTTGATTATAATAAGAAATATAGCTGACATGGCACTAGAATGTTTGAATCTATTAGGTAATAAATTCTCTCTGTGTAGTAACGTAGAAATGGGGAGCCAACTTTCAACTCAAAAACTGAAATTAGAGTCAGATTAAGTGAAATGACTAATGCTAATAATGGTTTGGGTTCATCAAATTTTGGTTACCCAATGCATCTACTTGTGCTACAGAAATAGAATCTTAAGTTGTTGTTGTTGAAAGCATTCTTTCTCTTGATGGTGCTGCAGAGGCAGTGACACATTTCTCTTGAATTTCTGTAGCTTCAATATCTTTTGATACAAAATATTCACATTTAAAATATATAATATATATTAATGAGTGACATTTGCAGTAATATAGAAATTACAATAATTTCTCTTGAATCTTGGGTAATGTAATTATGATGTGTCTTGGTGTGTGCTTCCTTGGGTCCAAGCAGCAAGAGAAAAGGAGGCACTTACCTACAATGGAGTTCCCATAAGACTATCAGGTTATTTCTCAAAAGAAACTCTACAGGCAAGAAGGGGCTAGAGAGAAGTATTCAAAGTCATGAAAGGCAAGGACCTACATCCAAGATTACTCTACCCAGCAAAGCTGTCATTTAGAATGGAAGGACAGATAAAGAGCTTCCCAGATAAGGAGTTCATCATCACCAAGCCCTTATTATATGAAATGTTAAAAGGACTTATCTAAGAAAAAGAAGATGATCAAAAATACGAACAATAAAATGACAACTCACAATGATCAACAACCGAACCTATAAAAAACAAAGACAAACTAAGTATATAAAGAGAACAGGAACAGAAGCACAGAAATAGAGATCACATGGAAAGTTATCAGTGGAGAGGTGAGGGGAGAAGGGGGGGAAAGGTACAGGGAATAAGAAGCATAGATGGTAGGTACAAGATAGACAGGTGGAGGTTAAGAATGGTATAGGAAATGTAGAAACCAAAGAACTTATATGCACGACCTGTGTATATGAACTAAGAGGGGAACACTGATGGGAGGGAGAGTGCAGGGCAGAGGAGAATAATAAAGGGAGTAAATAATAAAGGGATAACTGTAATAGCATAATAAATAAAATATATTTAAAAGAAAAAATCTCATTTCTATTTTTAAAGACCTTTAAACCACTTCAGCAATGGTTTAATGAACCAGAACTTAATAACAAGTGATTTATGTGGCTATTCTTTCTGTTTACTAATCTTATTTGAGTTTTTAAAATATAATTAAACTTTTTTTAAGTAACAATAAAAGAAATAAACAGTAATTTGTAGAGTATTTTCTTTGTACTTGATTCTATGCTAAGGACTTTTCATGCATTATTTTAACTTTTCATGACAAACCAAAGAGACAGAAGGTAAATATATACCCATTTTATTGATGGGTGATTCATGCAGTATTTGCCCATATTGCCATAAAATGTGCTGATATTCCTTGTTCTAGGTTATACTGGCACCTGGCTTTCTGGATAAACAAATAAATATATAAAAGAACAGATACCTAATTTCAAATAGGGAATCACAACCTCAAAATACAAATGAAACTGGCACATACCAGTGGTAAATTGCTTTATAGTTTTAAAATGTATATATAATTAGAAGCTAAAATTTGCTATCATTTTAGTCAGAACACTTTATTTGCAACAGGCTCTATCTATTACACTAAAGGTAAATCTGGGCTTGTCAGTTTATTTTCATAAGTTACGTACTTTTATCTTCTTAACGTTTAACCGTCTCCAGGTTCATTTACCATGCTTATATTGTCAGAGTTTCTTAACCAGTAACGGCAAAAACAATTTCAATACTAACTTATTCAGAATCATTGTGCAGAAGGTAATGGGTTTAGAGGTTTTCCAATACATTTACTAGTTGACAGAAACACATAACTAAGCCATTTGATGTTTTTAATGGAATCACATGTGAATCAATTTTTTAAAATACAACATCCCTTGCTTATTTAGAGGCTAAAAGAGAGAAGAATAATTTGTATCAGTATCCTAACATGTAAATTTTTAAATTAAATACACAGGCATATTATTTCTAGCAATAAATTAGAGCAAGTTTTCTTTATAAAATTTTTCTGCATAAAAATCAAAACTATAAAGCAAATGGTTATTTTCCTTTAAACTTAGGAAAATGCAAGTGACACCTCAAAGATGAATAATGAATAATTAAATGTGTACATCCTTTTGAGAGGGCAGTATAAAAAATTCTAACAAAATTTTATACTTTCGTATTATTTGATACTAAGAGCCCACTTCTAGGAATATTTAATACAAGAAATGTTTGCATATGATCACAAAGTATTATACATAAAAGATATCTTCCTCAGCATTGTTTTAGTGAATAATTGGAAACAACTAAAATATTCATCAATAGGAAAATAGTTCAATACTTGACAACGGTTTTAAAGAACTAGCTTCATATCTATGTACTTTGCTAAGTATCATCGAAAACATCCTCAAGAACACTCACTTTTAGAAATCCCCATCTCTGCCAAGAAAAAGCAACAACATTATCACACTTAGGGATTTGGAGAGGAAATTATTATGATAATTCAAGCGTTTCTGATGTAGATTAATCCTCTGATCACTATGTGAATAAAACACTTTATGGGCAAACATTAGGACTATTCACTGAGAAACTAGCACAGAAGCTTGGACGAGACTGCTTCTACAAAAGGGTTACTTGAATCACCCCAAAATGCAAAAGCTCAAGGCCACCAGTTTCTAGCTTGAATGTGGTGATGCACATCTCAAAAGGCAATAAAATGGTCACACAAATAAAATGGATTTCTTCTTTCATTAGACACAGTGATATAAATGACATATATGTAACTTATATAGGGTGACAAAACTTTACTTATGGAATTAAATTGCCTTGCAACTGTTTTTTACTGTAAGACAGTTAGGATGTTGAATAGAATTATTGCAGCAGGAACACAATTATTTAAGAAGACTATCTCTAAAGTAAAAAACTAGTTCCCCCCTGCCCTCTCCCCAAAAAAGCATGTTTGTTTTGTTTGGTTTCCAAGAAGGGGTCGTCATCAAACTACACATATATAAAGTGGTATTTTTTCCCCCTGGTGGTCTTCGAGGACATTCATGTTAGACCAAATCTACATAAGTTTAGGCACTGAGAACTTTTTCTGGAAAACATGTTCAATCTTATATTTCATTCCTGAAAGGGACTCAGAAAATTTAACCTTGGTCATTTATCTTTAGAATAATAATCAGAGCACATATACAAACACATACTTAATGCCTTGTACTTGGCATTTTAAGAGATGTGACTTTTTCTTGCCGAAGGGTAATCATTGAATTTTTGTAAAATATTTTGAAAAACTCAGCAGGCAGTTTCATTTGTACAGATGTTGTTGATCCACACGGGGTCCCAGATGTATTAATATCAATAACAAGACTGATAACTAATGCAAAGAGGACACCTACACAGAGCTTTACGTACATTATCCTTGGCCTTGCAGGAGCATTACAGAGTAATGAGGACCATTATTGAGTGTTTAGTGTAACCAAGTAAAACCGGGGCTCGTTCCCGTGGCACCTTGATGTATGACCCAACAATTAGTGTTGAAGGAAATAGGTTTTTACTTACAAGACTCAAATTTAGAGGGGCTGAGAGCACTCCTGCTTGGAGCCCTGCTCTCCCACAAGACCCAGCACTTCCCCTGCTACCCACCAGAGTATAAGCTCAAACCATGCCCAGAAGTTCCTCATATCCTTATCTGGTCTTAAGCCAGCTATGCAAGCCAGTCTCCATCCTTTCTGGAATGTGCTCTTGTGAGTTTCAGGGTCGTCATCCTCTTGCAGCAGTTCTCTCCTTCAGGATCTGGGGTATCTTGTCTTTAGACTCCATGTAGTTGTTCAGGGAAATGTGCCGTGATATACTGTATCATGGTGGAGTCCAGGGAAACACACGTCCTGAGAGAATGGCTTCTCCATATGTCCTTTGGAGAAGCAGAAGTCTGCATTCCTGGTCACAGTTCAGTTCAGCTGCAAGCATCTTCCACAAATCTGTGCTTGGTTAAGCAGGTCCCCTCACAACTCCATCAGCTCTCTCCTTACACCCTTTCCTCCTGCATGGCTTCTACCTCTTGTCTTTCAGACTTCATGACAGAATCCCCTTCTCTTCGGCCGACTCTTATTTTAAATGCTCGGCTGAGAACTTCCTATGTGTCCTTATATCCAGCTCCTCCTATGATGTAATACTTTTGCCAGTTCTCCCCTATCTTTTACCTTCTTCCAGCTGCCATGTTTAGTCAGGGTGAGAGTTATGCATGACTCAGGGTCATCTGCCTCCCCTGGCTATGTCACAAGGCACTATACACGCTGCAAGTCAGGCACACTTTTTTCCTGGGGCGGCAGCACAACTAATAACTTGCTGTTGTTATGCTAACAAAGTGTCTTAACCATCATATCATCCACTTCCCCCTACCCCAGTCCAAGTTTGTTGGGGTATATGCTCGGCTGTTTCCTGGGGACCTCCACTCTGCACTCCGTTACACTAGGATGTGTCAGGCCTTTTACTAAATTCTATCCCTGTTACATATTTTAATTTTCAAGTGTAATCATCTGTGTAGTAGATAGTAAAAATCAAAAGAACAAAAAGAAGTGTGCTAATTAGCAGGTGAAAACAGAAAAGTTTATGTAAAAAGAATGTGAAAAAATAATCACAAAAGAAAATGAAAATATGAAATAAATTTTTGGAAGCATATATAGAAGAGATAAACTTTAGTGAATAAAATGTATAGTAGTTTTAGTTTTAGTGAATAGAATATATACGAATTGTTTTTTCTCACAATATCTACAATAGTAAGTGGTGGAGAATTACCACATTGCTAGTAATAAAAATCATAGAAATAATAATAGCAGCTATTTGTGTTTACTTCAAACCAGATACTGTGCTATGAATACATAAATGTATTGGAAATTACTGCTGTAGGTATAAACACTACCATGACAAAAGTTTTACATCTTAGAAAAGGAAAATCAGAAGGGAGCTATTTATGGGCTTTGAAGCTTAGGCCAAAGTGATTTAAGGTCAGTCAACTGAGGCAGAGTCAACTGAGACTGGACTAAGTAGAAGGCAAAGTGAGGTGAGGGCCTTGGTAAGTAAACTGTTGTTTGATAACTAAGTGATTTATTCAGATAATCAGAAGGTTGTCTCCAAAAATTGACCTATGGGAATTTTCTGAAACATATAGTAATTTACTAGATCATGGCCTGAAACAAAAAAACAAACCAACCAACAAATGAAGAAGTTATGCTACCATAGATAATCTGTTATTTCTCAGACTTCTCTTCATGCTCACCCTAAGCTGGAGGATAAACAAATACCATCTAATAAGTGATTGATTGAGATCTATATCACTGTTCAAAGGATTATGATTGCATATCAGGTTCTTGTGGGGAACGTTCCAAGTATCACATACATCAGATTTTCCTGCTCTTTTGCTGGAGGATTATTCATTGCATCATTTATGGCACGGTAGCCATGTAGGGGCATTTAAGTCTATACAGAGGACACATACCAATTTTGAATTACAGGGAGACCAACAGAAGGATTATCATCAGGGTATTTTACATTTCTAAGCCAGGAGTAAAGAGAACCCAAATTAAAACAAGAGATGTGGAGATATTACCCAGATTGGTTCATTTTATTACTATCATAATTATTTTTAATTTGCTGTATCTTAGTAATATGAAAGATGCCAAAAACATCTGTAAGGATACGAGTAAAACATTCTTCTCCTAAAATGCTTCATGTTCCCTTCTGAAAGACTGATATTATTTATGGGACTGCTCTGTTTTAAAGAATCGCCTGCCCAGTATTGTGAAATTCTCAGTTGATGAAGTCTGTGCTCTCACCGACATTGTCCACTGCCCCCTGACAATATCTGAACTGTACCATGGTTTCAAGATAGAAGAAAACTACTCATAATTATAGATAAAATGTTTGTATAAAATTCTACCTGTAAAGTACCTGCCTCCTTAAGAAGTTTAATAAGCTGTTGATTACTTTGAGTTGAGGTTTCTGCTGAGGTCAAAAACCCCCTTGTTGATATCAGATTCCAAAACCATGGGCTATTTCAAAGTTATACCTGTATATTATTCTCTTAGCACTTACTAATTGACAAGGTCAGGTTAGTATGAGAAGTTCTGTCACCTTGGGTGATTTTATTTCTGATATTCAAGAAAAGGTCAGTTTTTCAATAAACATTTGTAGAAATTCCCTTCGTAATGGAGAATAGAGTAGTAGGATTTTTCAATATTGCAATGGTGAATATAAAAGGAAACAACTGTACAAGTTTATAAGATGTAAGCCTGCATGCTGAGAAATGTACATTTTTGACAAACACAGACATGGAAAAAACAACCAAGTATTGCATGGAAAAATCCATTAAATCAGTATAAGTCTCTATTAGAATGGCTGCTGATATTACTGCCCTTAGTGGAGATGAGTAGGCTTTTGCCAGAAAATTTAAGGAAAGATTGTAGTTGGTCTTTCAAGATTTTGATAAGGTTAAGTCTGAACACTGGCTTGCCCAGATTGCTCATGTGCGAATTGGTAGAAAGATTCAAGATAATTAGGCCAGAGAGCTAATTTTCAATCATGGGTGTGCTCACACATGCCCATGTGCACGTGCACACACACACACACACACACACACACGTTGATTGTGTTAGAAATCCAGGGAACACTAAGTTAGAGCTTATAGGTGTAGCGATTTCAGAAATGCTGGGAAACAATTGCATGCAATAACCTATGAGAGCCAAAAATCTCTTTAAAAAAAAATCTCAGTAATCACAAAAAAGTTTAAAAAGTTTGAAATATCTCAAGACCAATGTATTTATTCCCCTGGGATAAATTATTTCCTAGGCAGTACATTTTATTGGGACAAAATTGTAAATTTTCTTTGGAAACTTAAATATGCTTTTTGAGTTATTAAGTAGTAGTTAAGTCAATCTCAAAGCTTGTTTCATTGTTAGAATATAGGAAACAATTTCCTGCAATTTGGATAAGGTAGATTTACAGAAGCATTCGATGTCTTTCAGATTGTGTTGGGAAGTTGTAAAAAGTAGAAGTGTACCCTTGGGATAAAATCTCCAGGCTTATTGACTTTTTCAGGAAAAGACTAACAAATATTTCCTATATTGACCTAAGAAGGACAATAGGGAAAACAGAATGTGGATTTAGAATGATAAAATATATAATTTGAAGTGGCATGAAAATCAAAATAATATAGGGGTTTGTGGACCACAGGGAAGTGACTGAACATTTTATTCATGGTCCCAATGTCCTAAACAAATCTGGTTTCTTGAGTGGAAGAAAATGGTGGCCTAACTAGTGCTAAGTATATGTAATTATTTCTCTACTAGATTTTTAGCTGCTTTTTTTTTTTTAAGACTTTTTATTTATTTATTTTCAGAGAGAGGAGAAGGGAAGGAGAAAGAGCAATGTATGGTTGCTTCTCACGTGGCCCTCACTGGGGACCTGACCCGCAACCCAGGCATGTGCCCTGACTGGGAATCGAACCGGGACCCTCTGGTTCCCAGCCTGCGCTTAATCCACTGAGCTACACGAGCCGGGCTAGCTGCTGTTTTTTGTCTTTTTTTTTAAGATGGCAAATGTAGATACAGAGTTAGATGGATCAGTTAGAATATGATAGGTTCTTTAATTATTCTGCCATTATCAATAGTTTCCCCTCACCTCCAAATAGTTGGGCTTGATTTAGACACAGGCCAGCGGTAAGCCATTGTCCCAATTGTGTATGATGTGGTTATGAATAGGTGATCTGCAGGGATCTCAAGAGAAGGATCATCTGGTTCTTCACTGATTCTGAGGGGGAGATTGTATGGCTAGGGCAGGTACTGCAGATTTTATCACTCTTCCTGAATTCATCAAATGCTTCAAAACTTTCTGTTAATATTTAGAGAAATTTATTGTTATTACTTTAATGATAAAATGGAAATCAGGCACATAATTACCCCTCAAATCAGCATCAATCTCCCTGATCACATTTTAATTTTGTTTCCCATTATTTTTATATTTAGTACAAAATGATTGTTTTTTCCATGTTGTTTCTGCTTATAGTATCTACCTTTGTCTTTGTTTATGAGGCTTCCTCCTCTGGCACTTGATTAATTGGATAGAAATATCTAATCTTTTTCATCTTTTTATCTAGTTGTTTTATTCATTTATTCTGAGTTAAGTGCCTCTTTTGCTCCAAGTCTTTTTCGAATTGTTCAACAAGGAACTGGAGTTATATCTGTAACTGGGGCCATTTCCAATTACAGTTTTTCTTGAGTATTGCATACTCAATTTTTGGTTTAGGTTTCTTCACAAAAAGTGAGGAAAGAATTAAGGTCCCATCTCTTTTAAGATGCAGTCCTAATTATTTCCTAAAAGTATTAAAGAGCCTGTTTCTAAAATTTACGATGGACTCATCCCTTCTTTTTCTAAAGGACTGCATGAAATTACAATCTAATTTTACAAGAAAGTCTTCTGTGTAGACTCCAAAATATTTTTCTCCACTCTGCATAAAATTCCTATATACTTCTGGATTTCTATAAAATTTACAGTCTTTTTGTCACCTTCAGATGATCTCAACTGCATTTTTTTATATTTTTAACATCTAATGTTCTAAATACAAAGCATTTATATAAATCTGTGTGTTCTAGGTTATACGTCATTGGCACCATTCTAAAATCCTCTGTAAGTTTCTGCGATTCTTGTCTAGGTCTGAAAATCCATTCACAATGATTCTTAGTTCAGACTGAGATGAAGGCTAAAAATAAAATGGGCTCACCTTTTTTGAAGGGGATTTAACTTTAAGAAGCAATAGATATTTATGATATCAGTTTCATAATATTAAGTGATAATATTAATTTCAGACTGGCCGGAAAGCAAGGCAACAGATCAGAAAAGGTGGTAAAAGCAGAGATTGATGAAGAACACAGGATAGGGAAAGATAAAGGGTGAAGGAAAGGCTATTGCATTCAAGTTGCGATAAAAAATTTAGCTCCTTTCTATTCTAAGACACCTCTCACATGAACAATATTGATCATACCAAAAGTTTGCAATGTGACCCATGAAATTCTAAATTGTCTTTGGTTGAAACTGACTCTTGTAAGACAGTCCCATGAATTCGATTATAATGCAAATGCATGGAAGAAACAAGGGCCTAATTTACAGAAGGCACATATTTAGATTGAGAATGAGACACAGCCACAAAACTCTGGTGACAGCTCTGAAAATTCTGATTCTGCACATTGTTTTTGAGGTCCTTGAGTTACTGTTCATTTGTTTTTTAAATCCCAGACCTAAAAATCTGGTACCCTTGGTGAACAGAAACTTTTTAAAGGCAATTTTATACAGAACCAAACTCTCACAGACTAAATGAGGTAAGAATCAAGAACATTCACTTAAAAAGTTACCTAGGCAAAGTTTGTCTAAAGGATACCAGCCTGCAAAGGAATCTTCTGAACCGGTCTCTCCTAGGGCTGGCTCTAGGAATCAGTTTATCAGGGTGCATGTCTGTTTTTTTTTTTGCCTTAGAAACTTTCTCCATACAAATGATGAGCACCAAAGGAGACAATGACTCGTATTGGTAATAAGGTGAATTTGCATTACAAAGTTCAAACCTGTTCAGATTATACAAGATGTCCAATTTCCTAGTAGACAAAATAAAATTAGCATTTCAGAACTTAATGAAAATAAATCAGAGTTTAGACTCAACATCAATACTTAGTCTCCACTCTCACAGTTGAAGACCCTGCCAGGTTAATGCATAAACAACTTAGGAATTTTAAGCAACGGAAAAGCACTAATAACAATCACAACAGTGATCATCGCCTTTTCCACCCAGTCCCTAAATCCTCTCCCTTCTGGCAACCATCAGTCTGTCCTCTGTATCTATGAGTTTATTTCTGTTTTGTTTGTTTATATTGTTCTTTAGATTCCATATGTAAGTGAAATTATATGGTACTTGTCCTTCTCTAACACACTTCACTTAGCATAATACCTTTTAGGTCCATCTATGCTCTTACAAATGGTAAGATTTTGTTCTTTTTTATGGCTGAGTAATAGTCTATTGTATGCATATAAAACAGGTTTTTTATACACTCATTTTTTATGGGGAAAATGTAGCAATAGAATAACAAGTTAGTCATATGTTCAAATAAAATAATTTGAAAGGGTATAATAAAATACTCTGAATGTAGGAAAATTCTAAAAAAGATTGCTTTTCACTATTTGTAGCCTCATCGCTTTTTGAATACCATGTAGAAAACTGCTGTGTGTAGACCACTGATATACAATAGTGAGAATTGAAAGCTGATTATAATTTTAAAAAAACAAGCCATGCAGCTTAGAACACAATAAGAGAGGTAGTTACAGATGTAAAGTGTATTTTGCGCTCACTGTTGGCAAAAATGTGAATATGAGCAAATACAAAGGAATAAAATGTGGAGTCCTACCCTTAAGAAGTTCTCTTAAATAGCAGCAGATCTTCAAAACCACAGGCATCTGTGTAAAAGATTGTCCAAAAAATGAACTTATGAGTGGTAAACCACAGGATATAAAGCTTTCTTCATCATATGTTGTACATGAGGATAACACACTGTCAAAAACACCATCTCTAAAGTACATGGGTGGTAAAATACTTGTCTTCAGTGCTTTATTATTTTCAACTTTTAAAAACTCTAAAGAAAACTTCCAATCCAAAAAATAACAGATTATCAGTATGGTTTTATTCTTACGGTCATGGTCAAACTGTAATCCTATCTCATCTTTCTTGAAGCAATGAGTTTGTGCATATCCATGTTTCAACCTGGAATCGTGGTGCCTTCTGCCAAACTTGCCAGTGCAAGTTTTCTCTCTGCCTGGCACATGTCAGACTCTATTACCACTCTGACTTAGCTTTGATAGTGTGCTTGGCAAGGTTTACAGTATAAAAAGGGATTATTTGTTACATAAAAATATATCACTTTAAAAGAGTTGACACCTACAGACATTACCCCCATGACATTTCATATTGATTGTGAAACAATGAAAATAACGTAAGTTTATTTGGAATTTGTGGTTCTGTGTTCAGCTTTTTTCTAGATTGACTTTTGGATGCATAATTCAAAGCAAATTATGTTTCTAAGAGGAATTCTATCTGAGGAAGCATTGTGAAAGCCAAATGAGACAAATGGAAAAGTAGGAAATGGATATTTTTGTTGTTATTTTTATGTTCTTCTTTTTTCATAACTCTCAGTCTCATCCCTGTACCCATTTCATTCCTAAACTTTCCTTTGATAATAAAGCCTTGAACCTAACTTGCTCCATGGGATTGAGAAAAATAAGGCAATAGAAAAGTGTTGCTGAATCATTTATGTATATTTAAATAAACTTTTTCTACCAGAAAGTGAAAACATACATTTTTCTACTTCTTCTAACAATTCCCCCACTTCCCTTTGAAGTATGTCCCCTGGAAAATGTGCGAAGTTCCTGACCCCTCTGGTGCAGGCTGGCTCCCCTCACGCCAGGCTTTATGGGGGCACGGATTGTAAGAAAGTAATGCAAGTCAATATCAAAACAACAAACAACAAGATTTTAAAAATGATCAGAGGACTTGAATAGCTATTTTTCCAAAGATGGCATACAAATGCCCAGCAGGTACATGAAAAGATGCTCAGCCTTACAAATCATCAGGGAAATGTAAATCAAAACTGCAGTGAGATCTCACCTCATACCTCTCAGAATGACAATTACCAAAAAGAAAAAAAGACAGCTAGTGTTAGTGAGGATGTGGAGAAAAGGAAGCCTTGTACACTATCAGTGGGGGTGTAAAGGGGTATATTCCACAATGGAAGCAGTATGGAGTTTCCTCAAAAAAATTAAAGATAGAACTACTATATGATTTAGCCATTCTACTTTTGGGTATATACCTAGACGAAACGATGTTATTATCAAAGATATACTAACACCCCATGTTCACTGAAGATATAGAAAAAATCTAAATGTCCATCTACAGATGAATGGTTGAAGAAGAATATATATATTTCTCATTTACATGTGGAATCTAAAAAAGCTGAACTCATAGGAACAGAGAGTAGAACGGCAGTGGCCAAGTCTGGAGGGTGGGGAAAATGGAGAGATGCTGGTCAAAGCGTCCCATCTTCCAGCTCTAAGATGAAACTTCTGAGGATTTGATGTACAGCGTGGTGACTGTAATTAATGATACTGTATTACATGTTTGAGTTCAGAGAGTAGATCTTAATGTTACTACCACAAAAATGTGTAATTAGGTGAAAATATGGAGATGTTTAAATATCATTGTGTAATCATTTCACAATATCTATATTTCAAATCATCACATGTACCCCTTAAATCTACATGTCATGTAAAAATAATATATCAGTAAAGCTAGGAAAAAGAAAATGGATATAATGTTTACATGGATATATAGTCTTTTATACATATTATAAGTACCCAAATGCTTAATTTTTTTTTGTAATTTAATGCTATTTTGTTGTCGGTTTATGTAGTCATAATTGGCTTGAGGCAAAGAATTTTATTTGAATAGGCTGTAAGTAAAAACTTAAGAATCTGTCTGAACAATGTAATTTTAAACAATGGTGTGATGTTGCAGCTTTTATTGTTGGATCTTCTTAAATATCTTAGTAAAAATCATGATTGAGAATTTTCTCTGAACTACCTCATTAAGAATAATTATAAAATAGTTACAAATTAGCTTTCAGAAATAACGTGGATATAAACTCTTTCACTTCTTTTCACAAAGCGTTTCCTGAATAATTTGTTTTAGTCGTTACACAAGCCCTTATCTCTTCCTCTATCCTTTATATTTCACTTATAAAACTAGAGACTAATTGGATACTATGGCAAACAAACTAGCCAACAGGAAAAGCCTTTTAGGAAGGTCTTAGAATAACAGAAAATAAGATTTTGTAAAGACTCTTCCTCTTCAGTGGTCATTTCTGGACTGTGTGCTTGGAGCATCTTAATAAAATTATATAATTCAATCAATGATGACACTAAGGCATCATAAAATATACCTTCTTCCCTCTGTGGTGAAACTTGAAACCTCTAAGTGCTAATGCTGGCAGAAAATTGTGGGAAAATAATTTTTATATTACCATTCTAAGTTCTTCTGGTTGGTCTAATAATCAGATTAAAATGAGACATTAACAGGAAAAAATAAGCACATTTATTATGAATGTGTACATAAGGGCTGTATAAGAATACGGGGCCTGAGGGTAAATGGGGCAGTTAGGCTTAAGCACCATATTGAGCTAAGGATAAAGAGGAGCCTGTAGTTTGAGACCCCAAAGGGAGAAAGGAAATTCACATGGAGATGAAAATGCAAATATTTGGTAAGCAAATATTTCCTGGGCCATCTTTAACACTGGGCCACAGAGTTGACTTTGATCAAATGGGTCTTGCTAGATTCTTCTCTATCACACACTAGCTTACATTTAACTGTAGTTATTATTTAAGATGATATCTCACTTGCTTGAATAGGTCCTCTATCTAAAGGTCCAAGTTTTTTTCTGTGCTTCTTTTTTCCTTAAAAATAGCCAGCTAAAAATAATCAATATCTCAAAATAGGCATAATTTGAGGTGAAAAACTGCTCACTCTCATAATAAAGAACATATCCTATTCTTGAATTGAAAATGACCTACTTGCTATGCACTTTAGTATCCTCAGTTCATTTTGCTTTTTTTCTGCTTGTGGTCTAACTTCATGTCTTGTTGACTGTAGCTTTAGACAATAAATTTCAGGGGTCAAACTCTTTTTTTTTTTTTTTTTAATGAGAAAGTCAGTATGTCAAACAAGACCATCTTAAAATTTCACTTCTATATGTATTTTCCTGAAGTGAATATTTGAAAAATAAATGGAAAAAAATGAGAATAGTCTCTCTGCTGCCGACTGTGACAAACTGAAAATAAAACATTTTTGCAGCATGAATTTTAAAGAGAGCATTGTGCTCTCTTTAAATGAGAGGCTAACTGCTTTCAAATGAGCAACTGACTCACTATGTGTGTGTGCACAGTGTAAGCTTCAAATAGGAGGTGACTGTGAACACTTAGACTAATAATAGAAGACTGTTGTGATGGTTGCCGATTTCAGAAAAATCTGTAACTGTTTTCTGATATTTCTGCTTGATTATTTGGACATCAGTAAGTTTTGAGGCTACAGTGGGATCAGCAGATGACAGCGAGCACCCTTTATTTGTTAAACCTGGAGTTCAGGGATTGCATTTGCTGTACTAAATTCAAACCAAGATAGTGTCTCTTGATTGACATATGGAATAGGAATTCCAACATATTTCTGTTCATGCAGATCATCAGTGACATTTTATGTCACTGCTTTTATTCTTTTTTTATGCTTTTTTTTAATTAATTTTTTGGTTTAATTACAGTTATTTGCGGCCTCTCCCCTCCCCCCCATTCCCCTCCCGTCCCTCCCCCCCAACCTCCCTCCTACCCCTTAGTTCTGTCCATGTGTCCTCTACAGTGATTCCTGAAAACTCTTCTCCCCATTGTCCCCTCCCCACTCTCCCCTGTCTATTGTTAGACTGTTCTTAATTTCAGTGTCTCTGGTTATGTTTTGCTTGCTTTCTGCTTTTGTTGGTTATGATCCGGTTAAAGGTGAGATCATACGGTATTTGTCCCTCACTGCCTGGCTTACTTCACTTATTCTTGATGAGAACACACTTCATAGTCACATATTTAAATAAGATCATCCCTGACTAAATATTTTAGAAAAGCCAATGGATTTTCTACTATCTTTTGCTCTAAGGACAGAAAAAAATAGTAATGGCTATCCCAATATATTCATTCTGAAAATAATAATAATATAAAAATTAAAGGTATCTTTTCTTTTTGTCTGTACATTTCATCAGGTACTAATTTAAGAAATAATCATAGATTTTTATCTCATTTACCCTTGTTGCAATAAATCTATGAGGTAGTTATACTTACTATTATGCCTATTTATGTAGTATGAGGTATAAGAAATTAATAATCAATATTACACAACTATTAAAAGTCAAACTTAGCATCTGAAATTAGGTGTTCTGACTCCAAATCACATGTTCTTAGCTTCTATACTATTGTAAGAATCAATTCCTTTAACATCTTAAAACACTCTCCCAAATGATTTGAAATGATTACTACTAAGGATTAAATGGGTTATTTCTTTTATTAATTTGCCATCAGAGATGATCTTCTCTAGTTTAACAAATATCATGAATGATTATAATATGTCTAATATCCTGCTTAGTACTAGAAAATAGTAGGGAAGCTGGTAAGTAAATAGCTTAATAAACATTTGAATGTTATACAAAAATATTTGTGATATTTGATATTATTACAGCTTTGGTATCTGAGGTCTTTAAGCTGCATTTCCTTCAATCCATTTGATAAAGTCATGAAAGTGCTTGAAATACATCATTGCTATTAATAGAATATTGGAGTAATATAGCTCCCAAATAGTCATTCAGTGCAGGCAATTGGATGATCAGAGTGTAAAATTCTAATGGAAAGTATAGATAATTATAAGCAAGTAAAAAGTTCTTCACTTTTCATTATTTCACTGTATTATTCTGAGCTTTCTGTGATCTTTTTTTTAATAATTATTTTATTGTTGTTCAATTACAGTTATCTGCATCCTCTCCCCTCCCCTCCCCCCAACCCCTCCAACCGCACCTCCCTCCCCGGCCTCCCTCCTCCCCCTTGGCTCTGTCTATGTGTCCTCCATAGTGGCTCCTGAAAACCCTTCTCCCCATTGTCCCCCCCTCCCCTCTGGCCACTGTCAGACTGTTTTAATTTCAATGTCTCTGGTTATGATTTGCTTGCTTTCTGCTTTTGTTGATTATGTTCCAGTTAAACGTGAGATCATAAAAATATGGAACGCTTCACGAATTTGCATGTCATCCTTGCTCAGGGGCCATGCTAATCTTCTCTGTATCATTCCAATTTTAGTATATGTGCTGCCGAACCGAGCGCTCTATGATCTTTTATAACTACTACCAAAGGATCCTAAATTCCTACTAATTTTTCTATCCCTGTAAAGGAGGGAACATTATTTTTTTCTCTACATTTCTAAATTCTTGACTGAGACTTCAAGTGGGAAAAACAAAAACAACAACAAATCAACAGGGGAAAAAACAATTCAAGGATCTACAAAGATATGGGACTCAGAGCAGCCAGGCAATGGAGGCTTGTGCACCACCGAGCTGTGGAAAGGAATAGTGGTTTGGGAATTCAAAGGGGAGGAAAGGAATTCACAGAAAGAGGAGAGGAGCAAATGTTTGACCTTCCATGCAGTGAGTTTCTCAGATGAAAAAGTTATCTCTTGGAATAACTCCTCTTTCTGGTACAGATCTCCTTTCCATATTATTTTAAGCTGCTAAAGTGGAGGTAAAACACTTTTCCTAAGTCCGCAGGTTCTAGATTGCTTAGAACTCCACTTTCCAAATTGGCCTATTTTGGGGTGGCACATCCTGCCCTGCTTCACACTTATGCTGAAATAGTATCTATTTTTAGACAACCAATCTGTTTCCCATTCTTTCCCTATTACTTGTATACCGGAATGGAATTTCAAAGTTTAGAAAGAAAAAAGGTAGGTTATATTCTAGAGTTTTGTTTTTTCTTTTATTGTTGCAAATTTGGTTGAGAAAAAGGTAGTTTATGTTCTAGAGGGCTTTTTTTTTTTTCTCTTTTATTGTTGCAAATCATTCATTCTTGTATTCAATGAATAGTTGCTGAGAATCAACTGTGTGATAGCACTTTGCCCCCTGGGGACTCAACTCTGAGGAAGAGACATAAGATCTGTGTTATTACTGAGTTTTGCTGCTGAGGAATCAGATATTCATAAATAGATACTAGGATCTGGAGTTATGAGAGTATATCAGGAAACCTGGGGATCAGAAATGGTTTCTTTGAGAAATGATTTCTTTTAGTACAAGATAAAATCTAAAGACTATATAAATAAATGTCAGGTTGAATGTAAAGATTAGAAACAAGAGATAAGACAATATGAAAAGGTCTAGAGGTAGCTCAGGATTTTGCACAGAGTGATTAAGGAAAAGGACAAAAATCTGTCTGGGATGCTGAACGCAAGTGAGAACATGGGAATAGAGACTGGAGAGGAAGGAGAAGACTATTATCATTTAGGACCTTGTAGGCCATATATTTTGGTTTCCATCTTAAAGTCATATGCAAATGGTATAGACATAAAAATACTTTTTACCCTAAGAGCAATGGCAAAATATTAAAAGATAAGCATGTTTTTACTTGTAAAAATTACTGTAGTTAAATATAGAAGATTAAACTAAAGAGTGTGGCAAGACTGCCTATAAGAAGAATAGTTAAGAAAAAACATTTGATTAGGTAAGAGATTGTATTAGTATGATGACATCAGAGATTGAGAGGAGAAGGTGGATATGAGTTTGTTTGTTTTCTGTAGGAATTAAATTCAGGATTTGTTGATGAATTCAGCACAGGAAAGTGAGGGAGATGGGCAGGCTCAAAGGTTACCCAGGTTTCTGAATTATGCAAATGGTGCAAAACTGTGCCATTCACTAAAACAATACACACTGGAAGAGGCCAGGTATGGGCTGGGAGTGGCATCTGCATTTCAATTTGTGATGTTAAATTAAAGGCACCTTTCAAATTGTTAGTGCCTGTGTTGTCTGGACAGGAAATATGATATGCAAGTCATTCATATATACATGGTAATTGTCATGTTAATATAGGGGACAAAGTTTTGAAATTTTATCGAAAACACATTGACCTTAAAAGGAAAATTTGAGAATAGGCTAATGTAAGAAGAAGGTTTCCCTGGCTTTCTCTCCTCTAGATAAGCAATGAGCATCTCTGGACAATTCTGATTGTTGCCTTTGAGTGACCTGTCTGCAACACGCTCTTAAGCTTTAGGCTAACGTAAGGACAAAGTATCATAGGTTCAGTGTCTCTGAAACCAGGCATTACATCTTTCCAATCTTCTTTTTGGTTTTAACTTTGACCTGTTGCATGAGATTATTTTTAAAATACATAGCTTGTTTTTAGCTTGATAATAAATTAAAAAAAATAAATTACTCTGAGCATTCAAGTATTTGTATTCATATCTTGTGGTTTAAAACAAATTGGATGTGGGAATCGGGTAGGGACCTGAGCAGTTAGAAATTTGAGTCATGAAAACAATGAATTTATGATTGAACCAAAACAGTCAAGGGTGAAATTAAATAGATTAAGGAAGTCAATTTCCAAGGTACAGGCATCATCAGCTAACCTGTGTTTTCTGTGGCAGATTATCCACAGACCATAGAGAACAGGATCACCAGGCCCCCAAATTGCTTTTAGTCTTCACTTTGATCTTCATTTGAATATTTTGCATACTTAATAGTCCCTGGCTATTCCATCCATGATTACTTTTTTCAAAATAATTCTGAATATACTAGTTATTAAAAATTTTTGTGCATTTTAAAACTAATTAATTATACTTTCATGAATGCATCATTTCAAAATAAACACTGGGTGTTACAAACAATGTTATTAATAGGTTATTTTTATGCATCTGACTAATCTCTCTTCGTTAATGTTGTGAGCTTTTACAAAATTAATTATATTTGCTTTGATCCAGAATAGATAAAGTATTTATTGGACATGAAAACATTTTATTGGGGGATTTCGACCCTGCTGGATCAATAAAGCTTAGTGGAAGTCATCTAGAAGGGCCTGACTGGGAGGAAATGTAGCTGAGACTTTATTCCTGGACTGTTTCTGCTGGTGAGTGAATAATGAGAATAGACTTCTGAGCAGCTCCCATGGGGGGATGTTTATAGGAGCTTATAGCTGGGCATACTGTAGTTCAGGGAAAGTTCAGCAAACCTTTCAGGACTAACTCTTGCTGCGTTCTGAGGTTATTGAGGTGAATGTGACACATACTTGGTCTAAAGGAGTTGTGAGAAAGACACAATATTTCCCAATGGATTGCATTGTGTACTGCAGGAATACAAAGAAGAGACGTTTAGTCTACTAGGGGTGCCCATCCTGTGGCCTGGTGGCTCTGAACACAGCCCAACACAAAATCACAAATTTACTTAAAGCATTGTGAGAGTTTTTATGATTACGCGTGGCAGTGTACTTAATATATGGCCCAAGACAACTCTTCCTCTTGCAGGGTGGCCCAGAGATACCAAAAGGTTGGATACCTAAAGGGAATTCATATTTCCATGAGTGGGGAATCGTAGCGCCGGGCTTTCATGCGTGTCAAAGAGCAAGGTCTCTCATGTGTAGCATAAGCCGGCATATGTGGGACCCATGTTCGTGAAAGTAGAATTCCCTGTGTGAGAATCAGGCTAACATTTCTTAGGTTTAAAATCTTGCTGCTGCTGAAATCTCTCCCCTCCCTGGACTTATGCTAATACCTGCCTGGGCTCTTCCTGGCAGTGTTTACGGTTCTGAGTGCCCTTTCAATTGCATATCCCTCCTTTTGTTGTAACTTCCTGAATCCACCCACCGCCTGGCTTGAATTCACGTTCTGTGCATAGTTAATGAAGACCATTCTGATGCGAATGTGCTCTGATACAACTAATAAAAGGCTGGCTGAGCTATGCGCAAGGCTCTCTCCCATAAAATAAGGGGAGGGTCGTGTGGTCCCGGATTTCTTTTCCTGCATGTCTCTGTGTGAGATTCATTCACGCGTTCAGTCATGGTCACCACAGATTTTGCGGGCCAAAACCCACGACAGATACCCCTGGGCTGTAGACTAGGAAGAAGGAAGCTCTTTCAGGAAGAAGTCATGCCATGCCCAATTCTGGAAAGAGAAATAGAAGTCAGCCAGGGAAATCAGAAAAGGAAGTTTCAATAAATGACACTGCAAACATGAACTTGGTTTGTGATGGCTAGAGAATAAACTATGGAGTGGAATGGGAAGGGATTTAGGCAGGGCTGGGGTATGGGGAGTTGAACTTGGATTAACTATATAAAGAAAATCTATCCATAAATTTAATAGTAACCAACTGGAAAACGTTTTAAATATTTGTATCCAACTCTCTCCTTTTCCTTTATCTTGCTTCCTCAAAAAAGTCATTGATTATATATCTTTACCAATATCCACACACAAATACACAATTTCTGTTTACTATCTTAAGTGATGATGCTCTTAACTAAGGCAGTAGCCTGAATAGCCCTAAAAAGTTACTTCTCTCTGAAATACAAATGGAAGATATTTTTGGTAATTTAAGAATTTATTCTAGTGAGAACTGTTTAGAATTCCTTTACTCTCTCTTCACAAATCATCTCTGCCTCCAGGTCATCCCATTTCTACCCCCATATGTATTTTCCCTTTTAATCTAATCGCATGTGTTGCTAGTGAATTTCTTAAAGAAATGAGTCCACATAGACCACATTGTACTAAACTTGTATTGTTGTTTTTTCTATGCTCTAACCTACCCCTGCCCTGCGGAGATCCTTGAAAAAAAGGAGCTGTTGACTTTGATTCCCATCTTTAGCACATAGTAGTTGCAATAGTAACTCATGTACAGTTAGACTCAATGAATAATTGTTGAGTGCAAAATAGAATAAGAAACTAGATAAATAAAATATTATAAAGACATTAAAGGAAAGCTAAATTCTGATTGGGGTTTGGGTGATTTTTCATGGTAGAGGTGAAATCGGTTTCACCAACAGAAGCAAATATTTGCCAGGCAGGAGTAGAGGCAGAAATTGATCTAGGCAACAAAACTTTCCAAAAAATACAAGGCATACCCCAGCATGAGTAAGGGGTCTGGTTCAAAAGGAGGCCATAGTGCTTAATTCTAAAGGATGTGGAGAACATAACATCATTTGAAATGTTATCTCAAGATCTTTTAGTTCAGAAAATCTTTAAATGATGAAACATACTGTGTTTTTGTGCCAACAAGTACCATTATTTTACCTTTGATTTCGGTGCCTGAAAATAATTTTTATGGAATGAAAATAGATGAAATATGAGAACAAAGATTCTGGGAGATAGGTGAGGAAACCATTGAAAGAGTGACATATAGTGTCATATAGTGACCAGCTGTGCTATATCGGGAGGAGGGTGAGGGAGGAGAGGGAGTGTTATGAGTACCACATATTTTAGATCTCAAATTGCTGTGGCTTGCCTTGAATATTGACAAGGATGAAAAATTGTAGATCTCTGTGATTTTAAACTTTATTCGAGAGAGCACATGCCTTATAATATGGAATAGTGCTTATCAAAGTCTTTATTATTTATGACCATAGTAAATAGAATTTTCATAGATAAATAAATAATAAACCTTGGAATCATCTACCAATTAAAACACATGCTTGGATGGCTTTAGGCCAATTTGATTTATGCTGCAGTCACAGGAGTGCCCCAAGTACATTTACCTGCAGAACACACCATATCAGGGTCACCAGTACTTCCTAGGAGATTGCTGTACGTCTCAGAAGTGAACGTTTGACATCTTGTAAGCAAAGACTTCACAGTTTAATTATAATGAATATCATAGCTTATGATATGGTTTATATGTTTGGCAGGGAATTATATCATTTGAAGTAGTGGATTAGCCTTCAGTACTGATTGGCAGGCACTATTTTTGAGGTTTGTTCAACATAGAATAATAGACTGTTCCTAAGTAATTTGTAATTACTTATTTTAAGAAACATATTAATATATTTATATTATTTCCAAGGGGCATATATTTTCAAGTTAATGTGTTAATATTATAATATTATTTCAAATCTGTTATAAGGATCTGACATATTTTTTCTCAAATTATTTGGTGATATATCTGCTGTTATATGATGCTATTTATATCTATAAATCCTCGCTAAATATATACATGTATTCTTTTTTCCTTTCCTTCTTCCATTTTTCTTATCTGCTTCCATTGATGACTCTATACTTTTGACTCCAGACTGGCAATATGAGGGTAAGATGGCAAAAATAAAAATTCCAAACAACCTCATGAGCATTGCTTGTCTGTCTTTGTTTTATTCTCTTTAGAACATTGTTAACATTTTATTAACTCTCTTTAATTAGACTCTTGATCACAATTAAAGTCCAATTATGCTTGTTTCTGTTGTGAAGCTCTAATTACAACTTATCCTTGTTAATCATTTCTTTATGTTATTATTATTATTATTATTATTTTTTTGGTTAAATTACCATCCCATTATCTCTGTCCTGAAGGACTTTTGCCCTCCCATGGTCTATGCTGGTGTTTTCTCAGTAATATTTGAATAGTTTTATGGCATACAAAGTGATTGTATTATGACGTGGTTTGCAATCTCTGTGGCTCATGAAATTTTTTTAATAAAAAGTTGCTAAAAGTAATGATGCATAATTCTATTGTAGGATTTTTCAATTTAAGTACCAATATACATCTCAATGAATTTGATATCAGAGTGAGTGCTCCTGTAGTTGTGACTTCTTACCCTCCTTGTTTTCTCTCTTTAGATTGCAAACTAGCTAGGGGAGGACCGCCAGCTACCATAGTTGCTATTGATGAAGAGAGTCGGAATGGTGAGTGAGTTTTATGTTTTATAAGTGACTTATCTAAGAGGGATTTCTTCTCATTCCAATGCTCTATTTGTTATGTGTGGAAGTACTAAATAAAAGCTTCAACCCAAATTCACAAACAGCTCCCCTTGATTCCTCCTCAGTAAGAGTTTAAATACTGCCATTTCTGGGTAGTGCTTTACTTGGACTATATTATGAGAAACTCTAGATAGTGGCTTAGTTTTGATTATGAAGAAGTCATTTGATTCAGTTCAGTCAAGGAATGCATCCAGATACTGGTTGCAATTATTCTTTGCCAATAGGTAGAGTTGACTATTATGGATAAAATCACCTAGTCATCTAACTAAAATACATTACATTTGTCCAAAGAAGTGAACTACAAGGTAAACGTTACACTGCTAACTTAAAGTGGCTGGAATCTGTTAAGGATCAGGACCCATAGTTTATTAGATGCGGCAATTAAGAAATGGTTAAAGGGAAAACAAAGTTCATGGAAATAGAAAGACTGGCAGAAAGCATAGAGCACTCCAGAAATTTTCACATGGATTATTTGCCATTATTCATAACAAATATCGAGTTCATATTAAGGTCTTTAAAAGGATGATTGTCCTCATCAAAACAAAATTAGATATAATTAGAACTTTTTTCACAATACTCTTTTAGCATCCCTAAACTTTAATGTGCAAACATTTAAAGATTATCCTCTACTAAGTAGTCATGAAATAATAATTTCTTTTGACTACTGGTTTCTAATTCAAACCATTCTAATTATGGGAATGTTCTCTGTGGCTTATTTTGTCTGCTAATTCTATAATGGACCTTTCATTCCTCTTGTTTGATTTGTAATTTCTGTATATTCTAAGTGTTGTGTTTTCTAACTTTTCATATTTTTAAAATGAGTTGTTGAATATACAAGAACATGGTTTTTCATAGAATTCAACCTATATATATTTTGTATATTTATAATATACATAATACCTGTATTGTTCACTTTATTATGGATTTATTGTTTAGCATTAAAAACATCTCTTTACTCCTTTGAAGAATCGGCAAAAACTTTTTTTTTCACATCCTTTGGAATAGGTCAAAAATGCCTGCAGCTTTGCTGGCCTCTGTTTAAACAAATTTAAACATTATACTAAAATCTAGCAACACTTTAAAAATCACAAAAATTTGAGTTTTTTCATTTTTAAAATGTCACTATTAAGCATATATTGAGCAAATTGGAAATAAACTCTATATGTGTCTGCAGAAAAGGAAACATGTATAAAATACTATACCAGAAAAATCTTTCTGCCTCACATGTACAATTATAGTTTATTTATGGTTGACGGTTTTTCTGTGAACAAATCTGTATTTTCTAAATGTTCTACAATGAAAGTTTGCTTTTTAAACCAGAGATTTTTTTTTTAAAGACAGACGACCAAACTATATTTTATTTCTATTGTTCACCAGCTCCCTTGAACATATAAGCTGAGCTGAACTGAGCTAAAGCATTGAATTTAACTAAATAACTTTGTTTTAATGTGTGATTCTATACAGAACTTATTCTAACGACCTGGTAACTATGGCCCTGAATATGATGACATTTTATCTCTTGTTATTTTGATTAGATCCCACTTTTCACAGGATCTCAGGAACTCTACAAGGATGCTGCCTATGTAGCAGCATATTGTGAAAGCCCAATATTTTAGTTTTAGAAGAATGTGACATGATACAGTATAGTAACTTGCCCTTTAATTGGCATATTTTGAAGAAACTGCTATCTACTCAGAATGCTTCCAAAGTTATTTGAGTGTATCACAAAAAGTGTAAATAACCAATTCAGAGACTAAATGGTTTACATTTTTCTTTTACATTAAATTTCTGATATAGGGCAATCAAATGGACTTCTGCCAGATATTATAACGTAGTATATAATCATCTTTATCTTAAAAGTCTAAAGGAAACAATACATGAAAATGTCTTTATATAATTTTTTTAGGCAATCTAAGAAACTTCCTAATAAGACCATTAATTCTAGCCCTGCTTTTAAACTCTCTTAATTTCCTTTTTCTGTATTTTAAATGGTAGTAATAAAACATGTGGGTTTCATTAGTCTACCAGTATAATAAACACTCATTTTTAAAGGTTCCAGGGATTCTTAAAGGTATGGCATAGCAAATACTTGTTTAAGCTTAACTAGTAAGTTAATTGGGTGTCAACTTGCCTTTGCCTTACTCTATTGGTATTTACTGCTAAACAGTTGTATTGGTAAATATATCCCCTACTAAATAGCTTTTAAATAATTCAGTTTTTTAAAAAAACACTTAATTTTCTTATAGAAATCATTGAGGTACATTTATAGATTGTCCATGACTTGTCACATGCATCTGCATCTTTCAACATTTTTATACCCTGTTGGATGGAAATAATCTCTCTTTTTGTGAATATGTATGCTAAATGCATTTGCACATATGTAAATGTTTGAAAGAGTTAAAAAATGAAGAGGTGGAGACTCATAAACTTTACCATCTTGGGTCCTATTAGATTTTCCCCTCATTGCTCATTTTCCTCAGCAACTCATTGATAACACATTCATTATATCATCCTTCATCTCAACCAGGAGTTCATTTTCTTTTTTTTTTTTTTTAAGAAATTATTTATTTATTTTTAGAGAGAGGGGAAGGGAGGAAGAAAGAGAGGAAGGTAAACAGCAATGTATGGTTGCCTCTCATGTGGACCTCACTGGGGACCTGGCCTGCAACCCAGGCATGTGCCCTGACTGGGAATCAAACCGGGACCCTCTGGTTCCCAGCCCGCGCTCAATCCACTGAGCTATACCAGCCAGGGCTCATTTTCTTTTTTTTTTTTTTAATTAAATTTTATCTATTATGCTATTACAGTTATCTCAGTTTTTCCACCTTTGCCCCGCTCCACCCAGCACCCCCACTCTATCAGGCAATGCCCCAACATTTTTCGTGTCTATGGGTCATGCCTATAAGTTCCTTGGCTACTCCATTTCCTATAGTGTACATTACATCCCCATGGCTATTCTGTAACTACCTATTTATACTTAATCCCCTCACCTCTTCGCCCATCCCCTGACATACCCCTCCCATTTGGCAACCATCAAAATGCTCTCTGTATCCATAATTCTGTCTCTGTTCTTCTTGTTTGCTTATTTTTTAGATTCAATCATTGATAGATACATTTTGTTTTGCCATTTTATTGTTTGTTCATAGTTTTGGTCTTCTAATTTTTCTTAAATAAGTCTCTTTAACACTCCATATCTTAATGGTTTGATGATGATGAACTCCTTTAGTTTTTTCATATCTGGGATCCTCTTTATATGCCCTTTAATTCTAAATGATAGCTTTGCTGGGTAGAGCAATCTTGGCTGTAGATCCCTGATTTTCATGACTTTAAATACTTCTTGCCAATCCCTTCTAGCCTGTAAAACTTCTTTTGAGAAATCAGCTAAGAGTCCTATGGGAACTCTACATCTGATAGATTGCTTATCTCCATTTTTTTTAGCTCTTTTTTCTGGAGTTTTGATCTGTCCTTTCATTTGGGCCATGTTTCTTTGTCTACTTGACTTGGAAGCCTCCCTGTGTTTGTTTATATGTATTAGAAAGAACTGCTTTGACTCTGTGTCTTGGTAGGGTGAACTAATGTAGTAGATGTCCTGTAGGGTCCAGTGGCACAGCCTCCCCTCTCACCCAAGGTAGGTACTTGAGGTGTGTTCTTTTTTGTGGGCTGAGTACACCCTCTTTTTGAAGTTGAGCATTGGTTGTTACTGGCAGATCAATGGGAGGGATTTACCCAGGCCAATCAACTACAAGGATTGGCTGTGACCTCTTACCTTCAACCTCTGCCCTCCATGAAGGATTAACTGTATAGGGGCATGGTGGTGGAACTCTGACATGGCCTATAACTGTCCAGTGGGTATGCTGGCCCTAGGGTTTCCGGGTGGTACAGGCAAAGGTCAGCTCCCACCTGTGCTTTGCTGGGGCACTTTGTCTGAGCTATAAAGCAATCTGAGATGGATGCTAATTGTGCTGGCTTTGGAGATTTCCAGGCAAAATCAAGCTGTGAATCTAGGCTGGCTGTTGCTAGTACAGGACTTGAGTCTCACTGAAGTCAACTGTTGTTTTTTCAAGAGGATTTAGGAAGTTTTGAAGCATGAGCCAAGATTAGCCATTCATATGGAAAAGTAGTTTGGGTGAGCTCCTAAGTTGGGTGGGGTGAAGTCTCCAAGGATCTCCAAGGTGGGTCAAACAGTATTGGACAGGTTGACAGAGTCTCAGATACGGCACCAGCTTGCCGGTTCTGTGGCGGTAGGGTTTAGAAAAGAGTCAATGGCCTCTGCTCGCCTTGATGCCAGACATTTCAGTTTCTCCCAGTGTGCCACTGGGACCTTTTAAGCTGCTCCCAGGTGTTGGAGCTCAGAGGGAGTAAGTCTGAGTATATGTGTCTTGGGGCTCCAGCAATTTCCTCCACCGATTCAATCCCCACTAGTTTTTTCAGCCCAAAGTTGTGGGGATTTATTTCCTGGCACTGGCACTGGTTGGGTGGCCTGGTATGGGACTGGGACTCCTTGCTCCCAAGATATCGCTTCCAAATTTTTATCCACCACAGGTGAGTGAGGGACCAGCCTGTTCTGCATCTGCACTCCTCCTACCACTCTGGATGGATACAGTTTCTTTCATTCCGTAGTTGTCAGACCTCTATTCAACTTGATTTCTGATGGTTCCTAGTGATGGTTGTTCTATATTTTAGTTGTAATTTTGATATGGTTGTGTGAAGAGATGAGCCATATCTTTTTTTTTTTTTTAATATTGTATTTATTTGTCCCTCATATGATCTCACCTTTAACTGGAACATAATCAACAAAAGAAAAAAGCAAGAAAAACATAACCAGAGACATTGAAATTAACAACAGTCTGACAGTGGCCAGAGGAGAGGGGGAGAGGACAGTGGGGAGAAGGGTTTTCAGGAACCACAATAGAGGACACATGGACAGAACCAAGGGGGAAGAGGGAGGCAAAGAAGGGAGGTAGGGTTGAAGGGGGTAGGGGGAGGTGAGGGGAGAGGATGCAGACAACTGTAATTGAAAAACAATAAAGTAATTATT
Organism: Micronycteris hirsuta; assembly: GCA_004026765.1. Lineage (NCBI taxonomy): Eukaryota > Metazoa > Chordata > Mammalia > Chiroptera > Phyllostomidae > Micronycteris > Micronycteris hirsuta. Next base: position 197,260 of record PVJI01000319.1, on the reverse strand, counting down.
AAAAAAATATTGTACATTACCCAATAATAATGAAGATTTATTTTTAAGCTATTTTCTAGATTTAAAAATTTACAAAAATTCAATGCACATACATCTTTTTCTTCTAGAATATATCTATTTCATAGAATAAGATATATTTGTAAATAAACATGTATCATAATGTAAAAAAATATTGTATTTATTTATTTATATTTAGACAGAGGGGAAAGGAGGGAGAAAGAGAGGGAGAGAAACATCAATGTTTGGTTACTTCTTGCATGCCCCACACCGGGGAACCTGGCCTACAACCTGGCCGACTGGGACTTGAACCCATAACCCTTTGGTTCACAGGTCAGTGCTCAATCCACTGAGATACACCAGTCTGGGTGAGATGAGCCATATCTTGAGTTCATGTCCATTACAACTACAGAGAAAGCAAGTTTATGTTGTAAGGACACTAATTCAACGCATAAAAAGACCCACATTGGTTCCTTACAACTACCAGAAAGCTCTTGGGCTAGTATATAGAACATGTTTAGTGCATAATTACATTTAGAAGGGAGAATGTATACAGAGAAACAGACTTAGAACATATCATCTCATTCAATAAAACGAGAATTTCTAAAAATTCTTTCTGGAAAATGTACATATATCCAAATCCTGCAAATGGATGAATACAGCAAGTTTATTCATAATCACTAAACATTGGAAGCAACCAAGATGTCTTTCAGCAAGTGAATGCATAAATAAAATGTAGTATATCCAGATAAATTCAGTGCTCAAAAAAAAGACTATCAACCAATGAAAAGACATGGAAGAATCTTAAATATCTAATTACCAAGTGAAAGAAATCAATCTGAAAAGGCTACACACTACTACATACTGTATAATCCCAGTATATAAATCTCTGGTAAAAGAAAATGATGGATAAAATTAAAAAAATATCAGTAGAGGTGGGCAAGGAAAAGATGAATAGACAGAGCACAGAGGATTTCTAGGGTAGACAAAATATTCTATATTCAAATGATGGCTATGTCATCATACATGTGTAAAACCTATAGCATGTATAACACCAAGAGTGAAATCTAAGGTAGATTGTGGACTCTGGGTGATTATGTATGATATGTCAGTGTAGGGTCAATCTGCACTGTGAGCCTGAATGTACCATTCCAATGAGTGGTGTTAATAACGGGGAAGGCTAACCCATGTGGGGGCAAGGGGTATATGAGAAGTCTTGGTATCTTCACTTCATTTCTGTAGTGAACCTAAAACTTCTCTAAAAATGAAGTGTTGAAATAATCTTTCTGGAAATGTATGTTCTAGTTTCACGGGACTCTGAGCTGCTTATGGCATTGAGTCCTTACTGGAAGGAGTGAGGCCAGGAGCAGTTACACTGGAACTATTTGCAGCCTGCTCTGAGCGTCTGCCAGATCAGAGTCCTGGCTGCTTTACAGCCACTGTGGACTGGCATTCAATCAAGCTTGAGAACAAATGGTCCAGACTAATTCTCAGAAATTGGATAAATACATAGGCAGTGTTGAGTGAAGGGGACCAGATACTGTTTTAAGTTATGGCTTGAACACAACACTATGATTATACAGAATTGGACAGGTTCAGAGGTGAAAGGATATCACTATCTATGTGAGAGATTAGAGGGTCCATTCTAAATGCCCTTTATGGATGTAAAGTTAAAAAGATATTGTGAGTTCACAGCAAATTTGAGAAATGAAAGATGATGGTGAGTGTCTTCACAATTTGAAGGCAGCTGCCAATAAACAGTGCCACAGCCAATTCAATAAAAATGTTTTCCTGTCCTTGTTAGGGCAATTTCCAGAGCCAAAGTGGGAACTGAGTCGAATATTACAGACTGTTCCTTACATGCTTCCAGGGAGATAGAGGAGGTCATGTAAAGAAACAGTGCATCCATTTGGTCATTCCTTCCCTGGAGTTTCTGCGGTTCGTACAGCTAGGAGAGGGAAGGGAGGTATACAGAGGTTGGATCTCCCTTTGAAACAGTTGTTAAGAGACATTTAGAAGTTGCTCCTGGCAGCCTTTTCCTTCCATTGTCAAAATCACTAGGCTTGGCAGAGGAGAATATTAAACTTTTATGCTGACATGTTTTATGCTTTATAGTCGCCAATTATATATCTCTCTGATTTATAGTAAGGAGTGTACCAAACTCTGCCCCGCAGACTTCCAAGGTGTCCCAGTAGAGTGATTCTCAGAGCGCTAGTAAAAGAGGCCGTGCGCTGACGGGAAAAAAGATTTTAAATAACCAACATGTCTTCCGGAATATTCCCACGGTTCAAAGTGTGATGTGATACGATTTTTTGGCATCCAAGTTTTCACAGTCCTCCCCTTTTTGTTTATCTTCATTCTTCTCGTTCATTCCCTAAAGAAAGTAAGGTTGAAAGGGGCTGAACATTTTTGCAAGAAGAGCAGTCAGAGTAGACATAGGTTAGACTGTAGAATAGCTCAGAGTAGAAGATGTAAGGAGAACCCTGATGTAAGGCTACGTCAGATGTTGAGAAGAGAGGGAACTGAGGAGCCAAACTGGCAGGCAGCAGGCAACCCGGGTGGCAGTGTTCCTCTGGGGTGAAGTGAAAGGTTAGGGTGTGACCAAGACGCTGAAGGTGCCAGAAATATATAGTAGATGGAAAAATGTTCCAATAACTGTTGCCGAAGATAGAGTCCTTGGCTTACATAAATATTTGAGAGAAATATTATTAAAGGTTGAAATTCTTATCTGGGCTGGTCCTTATGCCATGTTTCTTGTTTTTTTTTAATTTTATTTTTCCAAAGTGTCTATACTAGAACACCTGTTTAAGACTTCCTGAATTTCATTCTCTCTCTCTCTCTCCGTCTCTCTCATTTTATGATAAGCATCCTGGTTATTTCAAATAAAGCACACAACAAAGTGCGCCCTACCTAATTTATGTATTAAATATGAAAGACAGGATAGAATCTTAGATATTAAGCTTTTGAAACAATGTACATAACTTTACTCATAAAAATAAAAGGGAGAGGGAAATATGATATATATTTCTTTTGGGAAGGATAGTTCTAAATGTTTGGTTTAAAAAATTACTTTCTATAAGCACTGTTGTCTCTCCTCTATTTTCTTTGATGGTTTTCATTAAGAATCTCAGAATAACTCTACATCTGAAATGTAGATTATTAAAAGGGAAATTTAAGACAAATAAAATAAAATACGGTTTTATGCAGGAGGCTATATACATATGGAACACTGCAACTCTCACAATAACAAGAGCTATAAAGAGTAAGGTAAATTAATAGGTGACTGTACATGTATATAAAATGTTAAAACTTATTTTAATATTAGTCTTAAAATTTTAGTATCAATCTTTACTAATCCTTTGTACAAGGTTATATAAGATTATCAGTGCTGACATCAAGTAAATGATGTTTTACTAAATATAGTATTTTTGTTTTTCTGAATATAAAAAATAACGTATGCTCCTTTCGTTCTATAATTTTATAATATCATAACTTGATTCTTACTACCAAAATAATTAAATCTTGTTATAAGACATTAGTGTCCTTCTGGCTAGATTGCTTATGGATATTGCATAGTGGAAAAATCATGATTCCAATTTTTTTTGTCTTTTTATTTGTCACTTTTCCAAGTCATCATCAAGTTATGTTGGGCTATTCTATGAAAGGTATGATACACATTGATGAGTAAATAGAACTTTTTCAAAGATCATTCTTCATATGTTTTAAACCTCTTATTATTGTGACTGTAAGACAATTGTCAGAGTAGAAAAGATTTGGCTCTGCTCATTACTGCTAAAACTATATATGCAAGGCTGCATTCTGCTTCTTTTCACTTGTGCCAAAGAATCATTTTCTAAAAGGTCAGCAGCTATAATCTTCTGAATCTATAACTCTGAATTGATAAGTAAATAGAAAAGTTTCTAAGCATTAACAAAATAAGTTGGTACTTAATTTCCTCAAGTCATCTATAATTTTATTGACATATAATCACATATTTAATTTATGATATTCCTCTGTTTACTAAATAACACCAGATGTATAACAAGATTGATGGAGCTAATAAAATGATTATAAAACAAGGAGCAAGGCAGTTGGCAAGGCAGACAGAAGGCAAAAAAGCCAGCAAGCTAGAGCATTTTATACAACTCTAAAAGTTAGTGACCCCTCATTTACTGTTTAAATTTCAGAATGCCAATGTTATTAACAATAATGAAAAGATTCAGTCATACAAAATAACCCTTTCTTTATAACCAATTAAAAACATATTTAAGAAAAGACATTCAATTCTAATTATACTTTTTATTTTTGTTTATTCCTATATTGTAATCTTATGTCTAATAGGAATAAATATGAATTACATAGAATTAAACTATGTCACAAACACATAGAAATTTAATCATAAATGGTGTTATAATAAATAATTTTTCTATAGAGAGAATAACTAAATTATGTTATTAAGGCAAATAGCTGAAGCTAGTATTGATTTTATTTGCAAAGACTGTTGGAACATGGACCATGGGCCTTGGAGGGCAGAGAAGGAGGGAACGCCTATGAGCTTCTTTTCACTTGTAACCATGTATTGAATAGCAAAGAGAATCCTATAATTTTTTTGTCAGAATAATAGGAAATTCTATATATTAAAGATCAGTCATTCCAATTTAAATTTTGATTCCTTTTATAAGTCAAACAAGGCATAACTGTATGTCTCATGTAGTCTGCAGGCCACCAGAATTTTGACTACTAATGCAGGCAACAAGTGTGATAGAAGTGAATTAGGAATGATATAAAAGACAAAGATTTTTCCAAATGGGGAGAGAGCATCAATAGGGAGACACATTTTGGGGAATGGGGAGCCTTGGCTTTGATTTTTTTCTCATAGCCAACACACTGTTTATTCACTGGTTATGTAAATTTTGAGTTTAGTTGGGGAGTGAGTCCCTGATGGAAATTATTTAATAACTTATGGATGGAAGAGACACCGAAGTTCAATTACTGGTATTAAAATAAAGCTCCTGGGAGTTTCTTCTGTCCAGAACCTTTCTTAATCAATGTCTACACCTGCTCATCCCCTGAATACTCTTTCAGATCCCATAATTCCCCTGCCCCCCAAAGACTTTCTATCCCAAAATGCCCTTTTAGCACAAATGGTTCCATCACTATCACTTCTGCTCCTCATGATCAAATATTGGCTGCTAGATCATCAATCTTTCTTTCTGAGGCCATAGAAGTAAGAGTTTTCTTCTGTGTTAAGACACCGGAAATCTGAAATGGGCCACTCTGACTTTTGAATAGAGCAATCAGCAGTGTGAAGGCCTTAGCAATTACTGGATGACAACAGTAATCCCCAGGTCATTTGAAACTTTCTTAAACTTAAAATGCCTCCTACAACAGTTTTGAAAACAAATGGTCAAATGCCACATATTTCTAACTGAAATTGCTAATATAATTCAACTAAATATGTTTATAAGTGTGCTATATGGATTGATAAATATGAAAGCACTCGGTATCATTTCATCTATAGCTACCTGAAGTATGCACTAAGGCTAGCATGGATTTATATTCATATCAGGTGATACAGTTTAAGCAAATGGTTCATGCTTATTCCTTAGAACAAATAAAAGTGGATCTCTTCATTGCACTCAATAATAGAAGGTTTGAAGAATTGTCATAGCTATGCATTCTTAAAGTACACTCAGCTTGCTTTACATACAAATGGATATTAAACAGAATGTGGAGATGTGATAATATGCTAAAGGAGCTTTCTTGTCAACCCCTGGTGACCAGTGGCAAAATGTTTTTAGTTTCGGACTTCATTTTTGTTCTCTAGAGTCTGCATTTTGCCAGACAGTAATTTTTGTATCTCAAGTCTTAAGTGCTGGCCAGGTAACACAGAACTCTCCTTAACTCAAGGAACCTAGGAAACAAGGCTCCATTATAAAAAATATTAAACTATATTCTTTTTTTAAAGATTTTATTTATTTATTATTAGAGAGAGGGGAAGGGAGGGAGACAGAGAGGGAGAGAAACAGCAATGTATGGTTGCCTCTCACATGGCCCTCACTGGGGACCTGGCCTGCAACCCAGGCATGTGCCCCAACTGGGAATCGAACTGGAACCTTTTGGTTCCCAGCCGGCGCTCAATCCACTGAGCTACACCAGCCGGGCTAAAATATATTCTTTTACCTAATCTTGTTCTCGCTGTTATTTTTCTCCTTCTTTGTTTGCTTTTGAAAATTTGCAAATGTACAAAACAGTGATTTGAATAGTCAGACTTGTGTACCTTGAGAAGGTTGCATATTCAAATGGTTTTGAGTAGGAAAGGAATAGCTACCAGTCAGGGCTGGCTAGGAAAATGGTCCTTCCCAGTTTCTGTCTTCTACTTTACAATAAAACGGCTGTGCTAAAAGGTAGAAGGAAATCACCTGATAACAATTCTCTCTTTCCTTATTGGAAACTACCTTTGACATGCCCACATAATTATTTTGGTTGCTGTTATTTCAATCAGTCACTCAATTATTTAATCAATATTTAAACCTTTATTTAGTCATTTCTTTCAGGTATGCTTACTGCCACTTCACATTCTGTGAGGCCCTATTCTAAGCATCGAAAAGAAAACCGGCATAACTACTCCCCACCTGGAAGCAGAGGCAGGATCTCTAGTGGAGAAAAGGAAAGCAGAGCGAGGAAACAGGGAGCGATGAGCAAGTGAGGAGGCAGTGGTGCAGTTTCAGGTAGAGAGATGTTTCTTTGAGATCACATGTGAGCAGAATTGTGTGCAAAATTAAGACTGAAGATGTGAGTTGTGCATGTAGCTAGAAAGTGTACATTACAGACTGAGCAAAAACAATTCAAAGGCTGCAAGGATGAATATTGCTGGTAAGTTTAAGATACGGCATAAAGTTGGCTGGAAAAATGAATGGTAACAAATTTGATTGAATACTAGAGAAGATGGTTGTCAACTGAATATATGCAGATGAGTCAGAAATTATTTTTTTATTGATGTGGTAACGAATCATTTGATAGTGATTTCATCTAGCAAACTATAATTTACTAAGCATAATCCTCCTTCTGATTCCTCACTCAGTGTCCTAGTTTGCATAATTCAAAATTTGAATAGACAACTGTGTATATGGATGTGTATAATCTCAGATCATTTTATCATTTGAAAAAAAAAGTGCTCCATTTAAAAAAAAAGAATCAGAAAATACATTAACTAATGCAGGTTGGCTTGGTGGTATCACTGCCTCATTTAACACATAATAGAGGATTACTGCAGCCATCCATTCCAAAGGTCAGTGTGAGTATGATTATTTTCAGTCATAAATTACTACTGAGAGTCTGAGAGTTTGATAGTGTGGTTCCATCAAAATTATAAGTAGTGATTTTTTATATTACACTGTCTTCAGAAAGGAAAATTCAATACTATAGGATTCACATTTCTGAGAAATCCTATCAAATATATTTATTTTACTTGATAACATGGTCATCTTTAAAGAAGCATGTTTTGTTGAAAGTGTTGATTAATGTGCTTGGATTTATCTTAATACTTAGGATAGGCAGGCTGTGGGCCTTATTAGTAAGGAAGTAGCATCTTATCAATAAGCTCTCGGTTCATTTACTATTCTTAAAAGTTTATTTTAGGGATGTGAGGAAACTTATTGGCAGCGGTCCAACTAAAGGCTACAAATGAAGTAAAAACAAAGTGAATAACTTAAATGCTAACCTCAATAGTTTATCCCAAAACTTAGAAACAGTTTTAGATTTCTTTGTAGTGAATAAGCTTCATGGAATACTGTTGTATGCAAAGTTTTTCTTTCTCCAGTGTGTTTGTATTACTAAGGACCAGTTTATACCTCTGCTTAGACTTTCTTCTGGTGCTGAGGAGCAACGATGAAAGTGAACGGTGATTACTAGAGGGAAAGGGGAGTGAGGGGCAGGTAGAACAGGGTAAAGGGGGATTAGACATTGATTAGAGGAGACTTGACTTGGAGTGAATACAATATACAAATGATGTATTACAGAAGTATACACTTGAAACCTATGGAATTGTACTAACCAATGTTACCCCAATGAATTCAATAATAAAAAGAAAGCAAATGTTTTATCTGTATTATTTGAACATTCTTTTGACACCTTGACCTTTATGTCTCTCAAGTAATATTCCACGATGAATAGGTTTTTGTCAGTTGATACCATTTGGTTTTTAGAATCTACTGAGTCCCACATGAAAAGTAATTAGTTTGGTTTCATTTCAGTCTGTTTCAAAAGCCTAATTCTCACAAAATATCATTTTTCTCCATACCTTTTCATTCTTCACTGTATTCTACTCATTGCATTTTTTGTTTTTTTACAGTCAAGGCAGAACAACTAAAATTATATCTGACTTGGGGGAGACTAAATACCAGCAATTTGAAATTGAATAAGACATCATCATTGATGACTCATAATCCTAATTAAGCTACCAAGCTTATGTATTTCTCTGATTGGAAGTCCCTATTTTGCATGCATTTTCTTTATCATTGTAGGCAAATGAAACATTGATAGGAAACTGCGTAGACATGCCTGTGATGACATATCTGCTTCTATTAGAAGGCTTCAGAGATTGTCTTTTGGACTTCCATTTTATAAAAGCATGCTGCTTAAGTTAATATTTTGGAGGTGCTCTGTTGTATTTTAAGCATTAAGGTGAATTTAGCACTGTCTTCCATGGCATGTCTGTCTTGACTTTAACATAATTTTTAAATAGCTGACGATTAGTTACAATTAAGGCTCTGAGAAGATGCACCTTTTTATTCTGTGACACAGTCATTTAGGCATAGCACAAATATTCCTGGTACACAAAGTCTGTCCAGAAGGTATCCAGCCATGGGTAATGAAAAGTAGAGGCATTTATTAAAGAAGATGCAAGATACAAGAAACATTGTAAATGGGACAATGATGTCCCTTTCAAAGTAGGCACCTTGAGACCTCATGCAATTCTCCCAATCGCCATCAGCTGCCACATCACATTATCCTGAATGTCATCAATGGTCTGAAATCTCTTTCCTTGCAAAGATGATTTTAGTTTTGGGGAAAGTCAGAAGTCACAGAGTACCAAATCTGGGCTGTAAGGGGGACGACTCACCTGGGTGATTTGATGTTTTGCCAAAAAACTCTGCATGAGATGTGATGCAGGAGCAGGCACAGTCTTGATAAAGCTGTCAATCATCAGTTGCCCATAGCTGCAGCCTTCTGAATCATCTGAATAGTTTCCATGGAGGAATGTTCAAGCTTAATGCAAGATTTGATGGAGATTCGTTGTTCTACTAGATCAGTCATTTTGAATGTGTTGGCCACACAGTACACATGCTCACTCAATGGTGTCTACTGCCCCCACTGACCAGTATTGTGAAGTCATCATTGTTCATGTGTGCACATCCCAGTCCACTCTCCTTGGCTGCCTGGTTGCATCAATGTCACACAAACTGTTCTGGTTATACTAGCAATGGCTGGGCTTTTTCTAGACAGACCTTTATATATAGAAAAATGTCTTCTGTGAGTTTTAGTACAAAGTAAGGCATACAATTGTATTTGTATTAATAGTGTTTGAGAAAAAAGGAGAATCCCCTGTAAATAGACAGAATTCAGTTTGCCTGTAAATATAAATCCATTCTCAGGGAATGACAGGGTAGAATGCAAATATAAATAAAATACTCCGTGCAGCATGGAAAACATATCTATTTATTTATTTTTAAAGATTTTATTTATTTTTAGAGAGGGAAAGGGAGGGAGAAAGAGGAGAGAAACATCAGTGTGTGGTTGATTCTCATGCACCCCCCACTGGGAACCTTGCCCACAACCCAGGCATGCGCCCTAGACTAGGAATTGAACTGGCAACCCTTTGGTGTGCAGGCTGGCACTCAATCTGCTGAGCTACACCAGCCAGGGTGCAAATATATGTATAATAGTCCATATAGACTGGAAGGCAATAATAGTCTCTCTATATAAAACAGTTTATCTGTATATATAATAGTCTCTATATACTATATAATATATATTCTTGATATAGATATAGAATATATAGATATATATCCTAGATATATATTTATATATTTGACTATATAAAGTAGTCAAGTAGTCTAGCAAGCTGGATGGCATATATGTATGCATACAAACATATATATGCATATACACCTATATGTATGTATATGTGTACATATGTATTCTATGTATAAATAATGGTATTTTATTATTTTTACTTAAGCATAAAATGAAAAAGTAAAATACTTTCCTTAAAAGCATTTTGGATCTTACCAAACAATGTGAGATAATTAAAGATCTTTGCAAGTGAAGTGTAAAGTGCAAAAATGTTTCCCATAATACACTGAGATATTCATATAAGGAAAAACAAATTGATATATTTCTTTATAATACATGAAGAAAAACAGTAGTTTTTATCCATGTAATTATAAAAGTGATCCTAAAAGCATGCATTAGATTTATGTCTTTGATAAGGAAAAGACTATGGATGTTTGGGAAGAACCATTACTTTGCTATTTTTTTTTAAGATTTTATTTATTTATTTTTAGAGAGAGGAAGGGAGGGAGACAGAGAGGGAGAGAAACAGCAATGTATGGTTGCCTCTCACATGGCCCTCACTGGGGACCTGACCCGCAACCCAGGCAAGTGCCCTGACTGGGAATCAAACCGGGACCTTTTGATTCCCAGCCCGCACTCAATCCACTGGGCTACACCAGCCAGGTTACTGTTTTTTTTTTTTTTTAATGTTAATAAAAACATGTTTGGGACTACTGAATTTATGTCTATATATTTATTTGTTTCCAAATGTTATGTGATGGCGCCTATATATAATCATTAGAATAAAAACAGAAACTTCTTTGTACTTACTTAATTCATTATTTTTTTTTTCCTATCCTTGGAATGTATTGCTTCAGCACACTGATGAGTTAGTAACTAGCTATATTTTAATATTCACTTTACTTACATGCAAAAATTGTTTTTCTAGTCAAGCTTTTGCAAGCAATTCAGTGGTAATTCATAGTTTTTTTTATGGAAAATATGAGTGTTTCTACTCTGTTATTCAACTAAGCTCAAAGGTATTAACCTTTAACTTTTAAACTTTAGAGCAGAGAAATGACCATTCATTACAAAGTTCCAGCTCTATTTTAGAAATCACTGGGTATAAAGTTAAACATTCTTTACATTTTGGGATATATTGCTCCAATTTAAAAAATTCCAAACATCAATACTTTCTCACATAAAATTCCACGTAACATGGAAATGATTTGATTTTTATTTAATATGTAAAACAGCTCATCTAAAAATTTTGAACAAGAAGTATTCAACGCAATCATATTTTCTTCCTAACTTAGTCTTTACTATTCACATTGTATAAAGTGCAGTCCCTCTAATTATCAACCAACCCACTGAATTATTTTTTAAGCTAGTCTGCATATTTTCAATATGTATTATCTGGTTTGAAGAAAAAATTAATGTGTTATACCCTCAATATTCTCTCATGTCTCCAGTGGCTCAAATGTAATTCTCCAGTGCAAAGTTTCAATAAATACTGACTATTTAATACATACTGGATATTTTAAAGAGCTGATTTGATTCATGAGCTGTGCTTTTGACACAGTAAACTTCATGTTGGACAGTGTATGATGTAAAATGTCCAATGATATAAGCTACATGCTGGTACTTAGTGTCAGTAAACTTCTTTCTAATGGTAGTCCAAATATGCTTTTTAACTGATTGTTATTGTCACTAAACAACAATCATATTAAATAATATTACCACTATGGAAGGAAGACCCGCAAATCAATGAGAATTTTATTTTTGTTACCCTTTAGTAGGTCAAATTTTCCAATTTGCTTTTGCACCTCCTTAAAAATAATTTAAATACACAAAGTGTCATTCCTCATTTTATGCATTAAAACCCTATTAAATTATTTGAATTATATTTGTATGACCAAATTAGACAGAGCTGGGAGAGGAAAATGTATTGTCATATGATGAAAATATGTCTGGATCACATGTAAATATTTGCATGTTTTACGTGGCCAAATAGGTTTTGTAAAAAGGGCCGAGGGAAATATATTTTTCCTTTCTTTCACTTTATTCCAAATGTGGGCATAGAGATAGAGTTCAATGCATAATAGAGAGGTTGCGATAGAATATATAAAGAACTGACAGGAACTTTAGAATACTACATGTGTTCTTCCCTTTATGAAGGGTATTTGGCCTTGGAGAAAGGAGAGAGAGAAAGATTTTCTTAAAGAAACTCATTTTAGAATGTAGCTAAACTTCTTAATTTGAAGGTACTGTGGTATCATTTATAACTCCATGGTTTTGGAACACTGGTTTAACATGATAGAGATTTAGGAATCACAACAGGGGTAAAGGTAGATATTTTATTTTAAAAGCATCTTCACATCTTTGATCCCAGAACTCACCAAGCAGCTTTCTCTTCCCTCTCTCTCTCTTTCTAATTCTCAAGTTAACTCCCCTATTTGAAATGAAGTGTCCACAGAGTTAGTTAATGATTGATTTTATGTTATCAATTAGTTAATTATAAGGGATTTTTATCCAGCTTGATTTATTAATTGATGGTGAGTTCTAGGCTTATATTTTTCTGATTAAGATAATCATGGAGTACAGAGAGATAATGGCAACCTTACCTTTCCAAACATCCAAGCCTCTCTACTCCTTGCAAATTAACACTTGGATTAGGAGAACCCTGTGTAGAAATCGATATATGTGTCAGAGATAAAAATAAACTTACAGAACTAAGACTTACACTTTACTCTTAGGCTCAGAATAAGAAATGCTGAGGCCCTGGTCCAGTAGCTCAGTTGGTTAGAGTGTCATCCAGATATACCAAGGTTGCTGGTTCTATCCCTGGTCAGGGCAAAAAATAAGAAGCAAGCAATGAATGCATAAACAAGTAAAACAACAAATCAATGTCTGTCTGTCTCTATTTCTCTACCTCCCTCCATCTCTCTCCTTCTAAACTCAATGAATAAAAAAAAAAAAAGACACACTGAGATTAACTAATCATCTATATTACTCATTTAACATGTGCCAAGTACTGCGACTACAAAAGATCATTAAGACATCATGTCCACCCTTAAAGAACACTTTAGTTGTGAAGATAACAATGAAGAGACAATGGAAAAACACTAAAATAAGTAAGTACAATGCACAGAATTAATACAGAGCTGAAATTGTTTAACCATCTGGTAGAGAGAAGGAGTGAAGGACAGCTTGGTTAGGAGGGCAGTACCTGAGCAGGGTTATGAATTTATAGCATCTTTCCCAGCTAAAAGGAATAAGATGGAAGGCAAGATATTCCAGGTAAATAGTCATGAAAAGATGGTCTTTGGAGAACCTAGTTGTTCTGCATAGCTTCATGGTATTTTAGCTCACATCCCAGGGGCATGTATTAAAATTACATTGCTAGGTTCCATTCCAGAAATATGAAATCCATATATTTGAATTTGAGACTCACAGATGGATATTTTTATAAGCTTCCTGAGTGATGCTATGTATTTTAATGTTAGAAGCCAACTAGGAAATCATGAGTGGTCCAAAATAAATGTGATGAAAGCTAAGAACTGGGTGCCCTTCACCAGAAGAGAAGCCTGGTGGTGGGATTTTGGCAGTGGAGTGCCCTGGGCAGTTTGCACTTAGGAGGATAATTCCAGAGACTTTGGATTGGCCTCTGTAGTTGTCAAAATGACTGGTTAGTAGATACTGTTTTTTGATTGAGGAGGTAAATAAAAGAGGAGTTGGAATGCATTCATTGCATCAGGAATGAAGAGAGGGAAGCAGACCTTTCAGTGTTAAAATACATGATCAAAGGGACTGGCCAGGTAGCTCAGTTGGTTAAAGTTTTATCCAAATACACCAGGGTTACAGCTTTGATCCCCAGTCAGGGCACATACAAGAAGCGACTAATGAATGCATAAATAAGTAGAACAATACATCAACATTTCTCTCACTCTGCAAACATCAACAACAAAAATAAAATATATGATCAAAGAATGTTTTACCTCTTGTTGTCTCACATTCTACTGGATCATCTTCATTTCTCTCTAGCTATAAATATAAGGGACTAACTTTCAATGTCAAATATCACACATCCAGCTTTGCCAGGCAGATGGTTTGAAAGAGTGCTATATACTGCTAGGAACCGTATTGTTTGATTTAGAAGAAAAGTTTCAGAGATCTCTTGATTTATTTTTACCTCAGTACAGCTCTGTGAGTCAAACTTATTTCAAGCACTAACTTTCTTGATTTTTTGTTTTAATTGTCTCTGCTCTGTTTCTATTCTCGTCTATTTCTGGCTGAAAAATCTCACTTAAGTTCCCTTGGCTACCACAGGCCCAGTGCAACACCTGCCCTAGTTTCCCTTACCTCACAAGCAGCGACTGTCTTCTGTCCCTGAATTGCTGTAGTATTAACTGTGTTTTCTTCCCATTGCCTCTGCCTCTTGCTACCTTGCCTGTGATTCTGTTTCGATCTGCTGTACAGATTGAGGTTTAGAAACATCAGTGTTTTCTAAGAGTGCCATCAATATCCCTTGCATATCTGTTACCATATTAAATTTAGCCACCAGCACCTAACACATGTAAGATTTTATAGGAAGCTTAGAAACAGTCATATATATACACACACACACATATATGATGCTGGAGACAGAAGCATAAACTCTTGAAAGGGAGAGAATCATCAACAACAAATGATTATTGTATACTTACTGTGAGCTAAGTATTGCTATGTAAACTAAAAACAGTAAAATGCATGATATGAAGAGATTTACAATTTCACTGAAGAGGCTGAATGTGTGTATATATTAAAAATATAAATAACATTTAAGAACAGTAGAAAGAACACAACATACAGAAAAGAAAATTGGATTCGAGCCCAGTTCAACAGCTTACTATAGCTTTCAAGAAAGCATTTAGCCTCGCTTTCATTATTTATGAAATAATATCTATTTTTATAGGTTGCTCTGAGCTAAAGAGAGAATGAAGAAATGCATTTATTCAACAACTATGTGTTAAATGAAAGACTCTGTTTCATACATGATATTAGGGAGTAGAGACACAATGTGGCACAAGAAAACCCAGTTTCCCACTTTCTCAGAGCTTATATTTCAGTGGGCAAGATGAGAAAAAAAGATGCACAGATATAAATATAGTAAAAGACAAAGGAAAGGGACAACCAGTGCTAAAGCCCTAAGAAAAAACTTGACCTATTTATGGGACAGAGAAAGGGCCAGTGTGGCTGGAATACTGTGATCCAGGTGATAAATATAACAACAACAGCAAAAAAAAAAAGCTGCAAAGGTAAGCAGGGGACAGTTAATAACAGTTCATCTTGCCTCAATTTTCTTTTTACCTATGTACTAAAGGAACTTTTGTATATAAATATCCTTAGTACAATAACCCTATAAGGACTACTATTATCCTTCATTTTACAGGTGAATAAATGGTATCTTGCTCTAGGCTACCTATCTGATAGATGCAAGATTTGAATTTTGGCCCTGGCTGGTGTGGCTCACTGGATTGAATGCCATTTTGTGAACCAAAGGGTCACTGGTTCAACTCCCAGTCAGGGCGTTGAACTGGATTGTGGGCCAGGACCCCAGTTGGGGGCATATGAGAGGCAACCAGACATTGATGTTTCTCTCCCTCTCTTTCTCCTTCCTTTCCCTTCTCTTAAAATAAAATCTTTAAAAAAAAAAGATTTGAATTTGAGCATTATGGTTCCAAACTTGATGTTGAGGGAGAAGTATCTCAATTAAAGATGAAAGTGAAGAAGAAGACAGAGGAGGAGGAAGGAGAAAAGAAAGGGGAAGAGAAGCATGAGAAGGAGAAGGGCAAGAAAACAGCTAAAAGACTACATTAACAAAATAAATCTAGCAAATACTATATATTCCAATTAGTGAAAAATTTTATATGGACATGCATGTATGGAGAAATTGGAAAACACATTCACTTACCTTGGGATGACCATAACATATTTTTAAAGGGCCTTCCATAGACTGATATGTATAGACTTATGAGAGCTCTGGGGGTGGGGATTGGGAGGGACAAGGATAAAGCAAAAAAGAAAAAGGTCTCACAGACATGAGCAATAGTGTAGTAATTACGACTGGCGGGGAGAGAGGTGAGTGGAGGTAAAAGAGGGTATAAGGGAGAAAATGGTAATAGGAAAAATACAATTAGAATAAATAAATAAATAAACAAAACAAATTATACATAGGTTTGTGTTTACATATTTAATATATATGATCATGGGAAAATATACACATAAAATTTAACAATACTGAATATCTATAAAGAAGGAGTTGAAAACACCATAGTAGGAACAAAATTGAAAATAGAAAAATAAAAGAGTGGGAGGGAGAATGTAAAACAAAAGTGACCTTCTCACCTGTCATTTGGGTATGTTTTCAAAATAATACGGTGCATCAAAAAAGAGAAAGAAGCACAAGGACTTGGGCATTAGATTGGATTGGACTATGATACTCTTCACATTGCAAAATACACATTGTGCAAAGTAAATATCATTTTAGATGTGATAATGTGGCATTTACCTTATTAGTTGTGAAGTATTAACAAAATACTATTGTTTTACAAATTGTTTGTTGCAGCTGAACTAGGAAGATATTGTTAATCTGTTCTGAACATCATCTCTTTCAAAATGTCCCACTATTCTCAAGTTTTTATTTTTTCCATCCATAAACCCTTAATAGCAAATGTGCAAATTTGCTATTATAGCAAATGTCCATTATAACCATATTTTTATAGTATTTTCTACTTCGTGAAGGATGTTCTCTTTTTAAAAAAAATAATTTATTGTTATTCAATTACATTTGCCTGCATTTACCCCCCAAATTCCCCTCACCATAGCCAAACCCACCTCCCTCCTTTGCTTTCACCCCCCTCCTTGGTTTTGTCCATGAATCCTTTATAATTGTTTCTGGAAACCCTTCCCACCACAGTCCCCTCCCATCTCCCTTCTGGTTACTGTCGGATTGTTTTTTTCTATGTCTCTGGTTATATTTTGCTTGCTTTTCCTTTTGTTGATTAGGTTCCGGTTAAGGGTGAGATCATATGGTATTTTTCCCTTACCACCTGGCTTATTTCACTTAGCATAATGCTCTTCGTTTCCATCCATGCATTATAACCATTCTTCTTTGGTTTTTGCCTGTGCCATATGGAGGCTTTCCTGGAGTGGTCATCTTATCCTAGAATCCTCCTTTCTCCTAAGTGACAGGAAATAACTTTTGGGTTGATTAGTTTGTTTTTTGCTAATGTGTTTATCATTAATGCATGCATAGTTCTATTTAAGTAAAGCAATATTGTATTGCAATTTGTACTTCTGAGATAAATCATTTTTGATTTGCTAAAAAAATAAAGCAAGTGGTGGGAGTGGGTGAAATTATGGGTAAAATTAGCGTGGACATGAGTTAATCATCTTAAAACTGGGTAATGGATAAATGAAGCATATTATAGTATTTGCTGCTTTTGAATATATTTGAATTTTTTTTCCCTTAAAGAAAGTTAAATGAGAAAACAAGAGACATAAATATTGTGAGACTGAGATAAGCCCTTATAAATTTTAAATTTCCATCATTGTGGTGCTCAGGGCTAAACTTAGTAGAACTTTGGAGAAAAGCTGAAAATATTCATGAAAATTATTAGAGTTTCCCTGGGTGTGTTGACAAAAATGCATGGACAGAAAACCTCCAGAAACAGTGACTTCATCAAATCAAGGCTTCTCTTTTAACAGGAGAAAATGGCCTGGCAGTGGGCAGCCAAGGGCTGGTCCAGTAGCTCCACGATATTACAAATGTCCTACTCCCCTTCCTTCCTTCTACTCTCCTCTCCTTAACATGTAGCCTTTGTCTTCATGGTCACAGGCAGTTTCTCTATCTCAAAGCACAACTACTTTTCAGGGCTTAGAAGGAAGGAGAATGTAACAAAAAGGAAAGAGTAGCACTACATAAGGAAAACAAAACTCTCCATAGCTGACTTTCTCTGCAGCGTCACTGTCCCGAATTGTGCCATGTGGAACTAAGTTTTAAGGTGATCTAGGACATTTAATTTATACTAGAAACTTCACCATTCCTCAGTGAAATCAAAGTAAACTAGCGAGGAGGGAAAGGATCATGTACAGTGGGTAGTCCGGAAATGATACCTGCTTGAGTCTACTTCTCTGGCTATACAACATCCTTAGGCAATTTCTCTCCAAACGTAGAGCAGTAAAGCATATTCCTCCTCTCCCCTCCCTTGAGAGACACAGATTACTTATTAAGAGGAGAGCACATTCAGAGGAGTGTGTGGCAGAAAAATCTGATTTGTAAAAGACCAAGGAGCAAGTTATTCAAGAATACAGTTGAGAGACACATAATATGAGACTGAATCAAAAGAGAGAAATGTTATATAAAAGCTTTGGATACATACCTCACTAGATCCAATGAACACTGAATAAATGGCAGGAGATCAGGCAAAGGGGGTTAATGAGACAGAAAGAAAGGTGATGCTAAGTTTTAAATTTGTGATGAATAGAAAAAGGGAATCTCCCAATTTGTCTTCTCTATAACTTCAGTGATCTCTATGGAAGGAAGAGAAATCATAATGTGCATCCTTCTCAAGAAAATAATAATATGATCTCTTACTTCTAAATGCTACTCTTCAATTTATGAAAGGTATTAATGATATAAACAAATATATGGGCCAAGTTCCATGCAGACCATTTGAACATCATCTCATTTAATCATCACAACAATCTAGTAAGAAAGGAAACATATCCTTTTCTTAGGGATGCCAAAGTTACCTTAGGAAAGATAGTACAGCTGTATATAAACTCAATTGCATTGCTACAAAAGAAATATCTTTCTCTATTTTATTGACTCACATACATTATCATTCATATCCACAGATATTTGCTTTTTTTGTAGATGAGCATTTGGACATAGAGTCATCTCTAAATTTTATTACAAAAGTAAAAAGTACATTGAAAGAGAAATTTTCTTTGGGGGATCTTTGACTACTATTAGCACTTTCCCCCCTGACTCTCTTATTCTCTGTGCCAGGGGGAAAAAAAAAGAATTTAAATCCAGACATTAGGATGTCTTTTATTTCTTCTTCTTGTCTGATTGCTGTGACTATGACCTCCAGTATAATGTTGAATAAGAGTGGTAAAATCAGACAGCCTTGACTTGTTCCTGATCTTAAGAGAAACACTTGTAGTTTTTGCTCAGAGAGTATGGTGTTGGCAGTAGATTTCTCATATATGGCATTCATTATGTTGAGGTATGATCCCTCTACTCCCATTTTGTGAAGTGTTATTATCATAATTACATGCCGAATTTTATCAAATGCTGATTTAGCATCTATTGATGTGATCATGTGATTTGTGTTTTTCATTTCATTTTGTTTTTATGGTGCATTTCATTTAATGATTTGCAAATATTGTACCATCTTTGCATCGCTGGTATAAATTCCAATGGTCATGGTGTATGATCTTTTAAATGTATTGTTCAATCTGGTTTGCTAGTATTTTGTTGAGAAATTTAGAATCTATGTTCATCAGAGATATTGGCCTGTGATTTTCTTTCTTTGTTGTATCTTTACTGGGTTTCAGGACTAGGAATTTGGGAGTCTTCCCTCTTCTTGAGTTTTTTGGAATCGTTTGAGAAGGATAGGTATTAGTTCTTCAAATATTTGGCAAAATTCTCCTGTGAGACATTTGGCTCAAGGCTTTTGTGTGTCATGGTTTTTTGATCACTGCTTCAATTGTGCTAGTTGTTATCAGTCTATTGTGTTTCCAGAAATTGATCTGCTTATCCCAGTTTGTCCAATTTCTTGGTAGGTAGCTGTTCATAGTTATTTCTTATGATCCTTTGTATTTCTGTGGTATCGATTTTTCCTTCTCTTTCCTTTCTAATTTTATTTATTTGGGTTCTCTCTCTTTGTTTTTAAAGATTTATTTATTTATTTATTTATTTAGGGAGAGGAGAAGGGAGGGAGAAAGAGAGGGAGAAACAGCAATGTATGGTTGCCTCCCGAACATGGTCCCCACTGGATACCTGGCCCGCAACCAAGGCGTGTGCCCCGACTAGGAATCGAACGGGACCCTTTGGTTCCCAGCCCATGCTCAATCCACTGAGCTACACCAGCTAGGGCTATCTCTTTTTTTCTTGAGAGTCCAGTTAATGGTTTGTCAATTTTATCTTTTCAAAGAACCAGCTCCTGGATTCATTGATCCTTTGAATATGTTTTCAGTTCCTATGTAATTTAATTCTGCTCTGATCTTGATTATATTACTCTTTTTGCTTCCTCTGAGCTTTATTTGTTGTTGTTCCTTTAGTTCTTTTAGATGGAGGGTTAGGTTGTTTATTTGAGATTGTTCTATCTTCATTGCTATGAATTTCCCTCTCATACGGCCTTTGCTGTGTCCAATAGGTTTTAGGTTGTTGTATGTACATTTTGTATATCCATTTTCATTTGTTTCCAGGTATTTTTTTATTTCTACCTTGATTTCATTGTTAACACATTCGCTATTTAATAACATGTTATTCAGCCTTGAGTTTTTGAGTTTTGTTTTGTTTTTCTCCTTGAGGTTGGTTTCTAGTTTCAAGTCATTGTGATCTGACAAGATGCTTAATATAATTTCAGTTTTCTTGAATTTGTTAAGGCTTATGTTGTGTCCTACTATATGGTCTATCTTTGAGAATGTCCCATGTGTATTTGAAAAGAATTAAAACTGTCATTATTTGCAGATGGCATGACAGTGTACATAGAAAAACCCTATAGGCACCACCAAAAAACTACTAGACCTATTAAGTGAATTTGGCAAAGCAGTGAGATACAAAGACAATATTCAGAAATTGATGGCATTTTTGTATACCAACAATGAACTATTAGAAAGAAACACTGAGATAGAAAGCCCATTTACTATACCAACAAAATAATTAATCAAGGAGTTAAAAGATCTATTCTTGGAAAACTATAGAACACTGAAGAAAGGAATTGAGGAAGGTACAAGAAAATGGAAGCATGTACCATGTTCATGGATTAGAAGTATTAACATCATTAAAATATCCATACTATCCAAAGAAATCTACAGATTCAGTACAATTCCCCTTAAAACACCAATGGCATATTTCACAGATTTAAAACAGACACCATATTTTCCAGACTATAAGACACACTCCCCCCCCACCCAAATTTGGGAGGAAAAGTGCATTTTATAGTCTGAATGTAGCTTACCTGGCTGTTTACATTTACATTGGTGAAATATTATGTTATTTATGTTATTAAATATTTTACCACATTTTTTGCTTCAAATTTTTTTTTTTCCTATTTTCCTCCTCTAAACCCTAGGTGCATCTTATGGTCTGGTGCATCTTATAGTCTTAAAAATATAGTACTTCAAAAATTTGTATGGAACCAAAAAGGACCTCAGATAGCCTTAGCAGTCTCGGGAAAGAAGGATCATAATACCTGATATCAAACTATACTGCAAGGCTAATGTAGTCAAAACAGGCTGGGACTGGCATAAGAACAGACTTATAGATCAGTTAAAGAGAATATAGACCCCAGGAATAAACCCATGTCAATATGGTCAAGTAATATATGACAAAGGGGGCACAGTGCCTACAGCAGAGTAGCTAACTCCTTCAATAAATGGTATTGGCAGACCTGGACTGGTACATGCAAATAAATAAATAAACAAACAAACTAGATCACCAACTTATACTATACACCAGAATAAACTCAAAATGGATAAAAGACATAACTATAAGTTGTGACACTATAAAAGTCCTAATGGCACACATAGGCAGTAAAATTTCAGATACCCCATGTAGCAATATTTTTGCTGATATATTTCCTGCAGCAAGGGAGATAAAGGAAATATTAAACATATGGGAATAGATCAAGTTAAAAAACCTCTGCACAGCTGAAGAAACCATCATGAAAATGAAAAGGGAACTGCTGTATGGGAGAACATATTTGCCAATGATACATCAGAGAAAGGTTTAATCTCCAAAATAAATAAAGGACTCATATGACTCAACACCAGGAAGACAAACAATCCAATTAATAAATGGACTAGGGACCTGAATAGATACTTTTTCAAGGAGGAGATATAGATGGTGAGTAGACATGTGGAAAAAAGCTCAACATACCTAGCCATCAGAGAGACACAAACTAAAACCACGGTGAAATACCACCTCACACCTGTTGGAATGGCCATCATTAATAAATCAACAAAAAACAAGTGCTGGTGAGGATGTGGAGAAAAGGGAACCTCAGCACACTGTTGGTGGGAATGCAGATTGGTGCAGCCACTGTGGAAAACAGTATGGAATTTCCTCAAAAAATTAAAAATGGAACTGTTTTTTAAAAGAACTTACACACCCCTATGTTCATAGCAGCATTATTTAAAATAGCCAAGTGTTGGGAACAGCCTAAATGCCCGTCAGTAGATGAACGGATTAAAGAACTGTGGTACACTACACAATGGAATGCTATGAAACAGAAAAAAAGTAAAAGGGATCCTTATCCTTTACAACAGCATGGACGGAACTAGAGACTATTATGCAAAGTGAAATAAGCCACTCAGTGAACGACAAATACCATATTATCTCACATATAAGAGGAATCTAATGAACAAAATAAACTAACAAGCAAAACAGAATCGAAGATGTGGAAACAGGGAACAGACTGACAGCTGCCAGAGGAAAGAGCGAGGGGCAGATGGTAGAAAGAAGGGGAAGGGATTAGTCAAAGAACATGTATGAATGACCCATGGACATGGACAACGGGGTGGGGACAGACTGTGGGAATGGGAGATAGTATGGGATGGAGGAGGGCAAAGGGGGAGAAATCAGGACAACTGTATTAGAATAAATAAGAATAAAAAATAAATAAAATTATCATCATCATCATCATCATAATGATAATAATAATGATAATAAATGTGAAATGAAAGCACGATAAAAATAAATAAATCCAGACTTTAAAATTCTGGAAAGTTTAGAACCTCAAAGACAAAATATTTTCAGTTCTGCCAGAGAAAGCAGAGGGCTGGGAAGAGGAGAATGGCTGATGGAGGTAAAAGCTATAGACCGTGAACTATTTGCTAAAAACCAGAAGTTGTGGACTGTACAATCAACAGGCTTCTGGAACTAGGGCTTCAGGAACTGAAGCATGGATTGAATATCAAAACATTCTCTCTTTTTACTTCCCATCCTTTTTCTGCTTTTCCTTCACTGTGACCCTCATTCTCTCTGTCAAATAAAAAAATAAATAAATCTATAATTAGCAAGGGGAGACTTTGTTCAAAACACTTTTTGCAAGAAGAAAGGAAGTATTGCCACAAGGAGAATCTTCTGACCATAAATCTGCTAGCCTCACAAGGGTTAGGTTAAAAGGATATTTACCAAAATGATGTTAAAAGTGGGCTTAAAAGGTAGCATGCTTGGATAATACATCAAAAAAAAACATTACCCTGAGGCTTGCTATTTTCGGGAGGGGTTGTACGTAAAACAGGCTGAAGATGGAATTCAGGGGGAAGAAACCAATTAATAAAAGTTTTATTAACAAGCATTTACTACAGTTGATCAGTGGGAGTAGAACAATTTAGTTAATCATGTACAAGACAGAGCATATGGAAGGTCTGTGTCTGGCCTTGGCGTAGGTGAACAAGGGCATGTGCATGATTCTTATCTAAGTCATGGGGGAGGCTGGGACTGTGCAGTAGACCATTGCCTGAAACACAAAAGGGTGAAGGCAGTTCTCAACATCCACTATTTTCCAGGATCACAGGCCTCAGGTAATTCTCAACAATGTCATCTATTCCAGGCAAGTTTTCTCTTTGCAGTTGCTCTCCCCAGACACACATTTTTTAAGTTAGCTTCGAGAGCAAAAAAGAGCTATCGATTTTCTTCTGATTTAGAAAATTCTAGGCAGGGATTTCAAGATGTTAGGTGCCAATGACTGTGCTTAGTGAAAATAAGGTACTTTAATGTATAATACTGGTTTCACATGGTTGGGTAGGAATTGGAAGTGCCACAAATCATCCCTTCTAAGATTTATTTCCTTAGAGGAAATAAAATACAGTCATCAGAGCTAGTCAGATAATAAATAATGTTGTGCAGCCAAAGGCAATGACTACTGTAGTCCACCATACCTTGTTCCTTTATGACCATTTTGAAAACTTTACTTTGAACCGTGTACAGTTGGGAAATGATTTACTGAGACCTGAAGATTCATAGTATCTGCCTCAACATCTAAGCATCTTTAACACTCAAATGCCTCAGCGCATCTCTCCACGGGGAGTGGTAGAGGTCTTCGTATCTCTCACTTCACTGTGCATGGAGATGAGCGTCTGTTAATGTTGACACATCCTGCTTCCTCCATTATTCAAGGGGCTCTATGTGACACTGACATTTGAAGCTATTGCTTGAAATAAGGTCCAACTTGAAGTCTTGTATTGCACTTAAGATACAGAGCAGGGGGGTCAAATACATTTTCACCGGGGGCCACATCAGCCTTGCGGTTGCCTTCAAAGGACTAAATGTAATTTCAACTCCTTAAGCATTAAGGAGTAGTTACATTTATACAGTCCTAAAATTATTTTTTCTTCATATTATAAAACTTTGCTGTTATTGTAGCTATCCTGCTCCTAATGGGAAACAGAAACAACTGTTTTTAAAAATCTGTAATACTACATGTTAGAGAAATAGTATATGACATATTAATAAATTTTAAAACTGTGGAATGTGTAATACAAGCTTGGGTTTTATTATGCACTTTTATAACTAACCTTTTTCAAACATGTAAATTAGATTCTCATTTGGTTACATATGATTTCTCAATAAAGTTTTTCATTGTTCTATTTGCAGAGAAATTAGTAATGAAGAGATAGGGACATTTTAAAAAGTTAAAAGAAAAAAATCAGAACTCTGGCTTTCCAAAAAACATAAAAATTTATGCCAGGGTCACTTTGATTTTTACAGATGAACTTAATCGCATTCACTGAACTGAATTGTGAGGTTTAATTACTTTTTCAAACAAGCATTTGGGGACTTGGAGTCCTTAAGAAGTGGCCTTAAAAATTTTTGTTTTCAAGTATACAATGTCCACAAATTTATTTTTAGCAAAATGTGTTCTCTAGTAGTAAAATGCAGTCACTAACTGATCCTTGTTGAGCAGTTATTAACAGAATCTTGTGAACCTTGTTGAATCTTCTCTGCACTGCTTGAGACTGAAAAATAAAAATAAAAATGTTATGGCTGTTTCCAACTACACTGCTTTTCATAGTTTTCCCTAGCAATATTAAAGGAATGTGATCACTTTCTTTTCTTAACATCTTTAAATGTATTACTTTGTAACAATTTACTCTATAAACATGAAACATGGGCTGATTACTAGGTAGTAGTAGTTGAGTTTATTTTTAATCAAATTTATTGGGGTGACATTAGTTAATAAAATTACATAGGTTTCAGGTATACAATTCTACAATATATCATTTGTGTATTGCACTGTGTTCACCGCCCCAACTGAAGTCTCCTTCTATCACCATTTATCCCTCCTTTACCTTCTTCTAGTCTCCCGTCCCCCAGCAATCACTATACTATTGTCCGTGTCCATGAGTCTTTCTTTCTTTTTTCTTTGCTTAATCCCTTCACCCTTGTCACCCTGCCCCAAACCCTTCCCTCTGATGGCTGTCAGTCTGTTCTCTGTATGTATGAATCTGTCTTATCTTTGTTAGTTTATTTTATTCATTATATTCCACATATGTTTGAGATCATATGGTACTTGTCTTTCCCTCATGGCTTATTTCACTTAGCATAATGCTCTCCAGGTCCATCTGTGTTGTGACAAAAGGTAGGATTTCCTTCTTTATTATGGCCAAGTGGTATTCCAGGGTGTAAATATACTATAGGTTTTTTTATCCACTCATCTACTGATGGCCACTTGGATCACTTTCAAATCTTGACTATTGTAAATAACACTGCAATGAACGTAGGGGTGCATATATTCTTTCAAATTAGTGTTTAGGGTTTCTTCAGAGAAATTCCCAGAAGTGGAATTACTAGGTCATAAGGCAGTTTCATTTTTTAATTTTCTGAGGTAACTCCATACTGTTTTCCACAGTGGCTGCATCAGCCTGCATTCCCACCAACGATGATGAGGGTTCCCTTTTCTCCACATCCTCACCAACACTTGCTGTTTGTTGATTTATTTATGATATCCATTCTGACTGGTGTGAGGTGGTATTTCATTATGGTTTTAATTTGCATTTCTCTGATGATTAGTGAGATTGAGCACCGTTTCATATTGGCCAGCTATATGTTACACTTCTTCAAAATAGGTAGTAGTTTAGAGTTTTAAAACTATGTGGATCATTGAAGAAAGAACTCAGATCTTGAAAAAAACTAAGTTTAAATCATTTATTTACCAGTAGCGAACTGTGTGGATTTACAAAAAAAAAAAAAAAAAAAAAAAAAAAAAAAAAATTGGCCACCATGCAGGGATAATAATTGTCCAGTGGATTTTGTTAAGAAATTAATAGTTATATAGTAACTGCTAAAATTCAATGTTCTGTTTTGAACTTTTCCTACAAAGTACCCTTTTGCTGATGACTTTGAAGTTATCTCAACTGCTACCACTTGGGAATTCTGTTTCAACTAGCTGGGTATGCTATATTTCCCTCCAAAGAGACTGATTGCAGAGAGCAGCCCTCTTTTATATGTAGATATATTTCCTAAAGCTCGCACTTTGACGAAGACCATTGGATTGTCAGTAAGGAAATATGTGCTGGCCAGGATGGGCCAAAAAAAAAAAAAAAATGCTGCTAAAGCAAACCATCTGGAATCTCATATAGTTCTTGAATTCTGGGAAGTTATTTCACTAATTATATTGGGGAAAATGTCATCTTGGAGCATTTGGGTAAAATATTCTCTCCCCATTTCATGTCTTCACAAACACATTTGTTTGATAAAGCTGGAAAATAAGTAAACTGGGGAAAGTCCTTCATATGAAATCTTCAGTAAATGTGATCAGTCTTTCTACTTTTACTACTTACTGAATTCTTTGGCAGTGATTCACAAAAATAATTCAGACACTCTGATTCTGCAAATTAACATGAGGGGGCCCATGTTTCATTAAAAAATTCACAGCTGATTCTGGAATGCATTAAAATTTAAAAACTCTTATTTTCATATCTTCAATATAGAGTTGAAGACATATCTATATGCTAATGTATAAAATTCTTATAAGGGAAAGTAAAGAAACACACATATGAGGATGTCATATATTAATACTTTAATATTGACAATCAGGTTTGTTCCTCTGGCTCTTGAACACTTAGTGTTTCTCCACAATTAAGTGAAAATTGTGCTAAACATGTCAGAGTAGCTGAGGCATAATTTTAATGCTCCCCTGTTTTGAATTTCCTTTTTAGGATAAAATTTGTTATGTATTTAATTCCTATCACATGTCAGTTACTGAACTAAACATTTCACATAGACCACCTAGGATGCTATTTTCCTCATCTGATACCGAAGGAAAAGTGAAACTGGTGGAGTTGAGGATTATTGAACGAATACACCAGTTTACAGCCACTAGTGGGGCAAAAGAAGGCTGTCAGCCTGATTCCCGCCAATTTGAAATCTTGATCTCCTTCCTCTAAACTTCTCATCCTCTCATGAGTCAAATAAAAATAAAATCTAACAGCTCTTTCTTCTTTCTTTAATTTCTAACATCCTTCTTTCCTATTCTGTCCATGGTGGTACTGATGCTACGCTTCTCTGTTGCAGGTCTAATTTCTACCCTATTGCTTATAACAGAGCTTTTAGGCAAACGTGAAAAGTAAGGAAGCTTACTTGTTAGGGACAGAATGAAATCACTGTGGCACATGTATAAAAGGGCAAATATAACAGAATGGAATATAATAAAATACCCTACTAGGGTATGACATGTAACTACTTATAAGACTTTGTAATAATATTTCTTATCTTTAGATAAGAGTGCACAATAATGGTATTAATATATCTCTAGAGCATATAGTATCTGGAATATTTATATTTCTACAGTGTATATATATATCTCAAATATGTATATATATGTATGTGTAATATATTTCAGAGATTATACACTCTGCAGGTTTATAAATATACATTTTGCCTGCACAGAATAATATTAGGAAAGGCTTTTATTTGATGTCTCTCTTATTCTTACAATAGTGTCAAACTGTGTAAGAAATGTGATCATATCAGACTCATATAATTATTTTTAATAGTGTGAAAGAAAAAAACATTTGCAATTTTTCTGTGGCCATCTGACACATCACAAAAATAGTATTAGGTATAAAAGACATCCTCAAAATTGTATTTTCTAAATTTCAGAACTTGGAAAGACTATATGAAAGAGTTATTGAAGGAGATTTATTCACTCGATTAAGAAAGGAACACCAATATTTGAGAATAATGAAAGATTTTAGCTTAAATACCTGTTGGTCAAGAAACAATGCAACATGATAAAAAAACATAGAAAATAAGAATATGATGTTAAGATATCTCAGCTCTTCCATAAGTGAAGGAATAATGCAGGGGATGAGAAATTCAGCACAACACATAGGAAGTTATTCTGGTGAGCGCTAGAATTTCTGCTATTTGAGTAGATTACATCGAAGATTAAAAAATAATAACTTCTCCTTATTTTTTAAAATCAGACCAAATAGTACAAAATTAGTTTATCATTTTTATAGGAGGAAAAAATCTAACTTTGCATTGTTAATATCTGTCAGTAAAAGAGTCACCACTTCTGATTCACAAAAATTATAACCTATGATAATTAAATTCGCTTTCCACAACTGTATAACTTTCTATATTAATTGAGATTTTATCATTCATGATTCTATTTCACATTCTGAAAACATCAGGTGCTTTAGGATAAATTATCTGATGTTACTCTTTTACTCTAACAAAAACACATTATCATTCTTTGCATACACAATTTCTCTTGTCTGACATTACTGATCCCAATATATTTTCAACCACCTATATTAACATGACTTTTGGTAACTAACTTTTACTTCACATAGTGAAATGGGATTTAGGTCTGTCTGAAACACCAGCAAAGCTAATGGGCGCTATAGCCATGCACATTATTTTTACAACCTTTTAAAAAGGCAAAAATGAAGACATTTGCAAACAACCCCAAAACAGTTACTCTATTACATATAGATGTTGCAAATTCTGGCCAGCAGGATACGTATGCCATGGCAGGTGCATGAATAAATTCACATGGAGTATACTGGATTAGAAATCCTGGGACCACGCGACCCCTCCCTTATCATTATGGGAGAGGCCTCGAGCAGCTTTTTATTGCTGTTCTCAGGGACATTACATCAGAATGGTCTTCATTAACTATGCATAGATTATAGATTTACATTAGGTGGTAGACGCTGAAGACAGCACATCAAAAGGATAGATATGCAAATAGACAGAACTAAGGGGGAGGAGGGAGCCTGGGGGGGGGAGGTGGGGCTGGAGGGGAAGGGAGGAGGGGAGGGGAGAGGATGCAAATAATTGTAATTGAACAAAAAAAAAATAAAATTAAAAAAATGCAAAGATAATAGGCTTGGGCTGAACTCGAAAGGATTGTCAACACTGGTCTGAGGAAGCTAGGCATGTATTAGCATAAGTTCTTTTGATTCAGAGAGAGAGAAGTTTTAGCATGAACAAGTTTTAACTCTAGGAAATATGCCATCCTGATATACCCACAGGAAATTCCACTGTCACACATGTGGGTCCTGTTTGCCATCCCATGTTCCCCGGGAGTGTTTTCTCTCTTAGACGTGAAACATTAGAGCTACATTTCCCATGGTGAGATGCATGAATTCCCTTTACATAGAGTCAAAGGAATATGTTTTAAAACTATGCATTACAACCATTTTTCAGTATTTTACCTTAGTTAAAAATAATCCAAGTATGCAAAGATAATTAATTTGATTTGATAGTAGTTCAAAATTATATTCTATTAATATAAAAATATTTGTTGGATATTTTGTCCTGGATCGTGTGGCTCAGTGGATTGAGCACTGGCCTGCAAACCAAAGTGTCGCTGGTTCGATTCCCAGTCAGGGCACATGCCTGGGTTGTGGGCCAGGTTCCCAGTAGGGGATGCGTGAGAGGCAACCACACACTGATGTTTCTCACCCTCTCTTTCTCCCATCCTTCACCTCTTCCTAAAAAATAAATAAAATATTTTTTAAATGTCCAGTAGTTAATCTGATTGAACACATACTTTTACATTTTTATACGTTAGCGTAATTTATTAATAAAACAGCATAAAAAGATTAGAAATTTCATATTAACTAAACTTTTAGAGATAAAAATACAGATTTTAAAATAAAATGTACAATTTCATTATGCTGCAATCTTTTAAAATCAGGGAAAATTTTTGTTTTAAAATTCAAATTATCAAAATGGTCTGATTTGGCCAAGGATTCCCTTTGATTATATGAACTTCTTTTATTTTATTTTCAGTAAGAAAAAGTTTCTGTATATACATTTGTACACAGAAACGTGTATGTGCATTTTTGTTGTTGTTTTCCAAAATAGTCTAGTATTAAATTATTAAAAGTTCAGTTTCTTTATTTTTCTGATTCAGTCTATATAACCATATTATGTTTTTATATATCTAGCACCTCTAGCAACTTTTAACCATGTTTTTAAGAAAACACGGGGACTTTGATTAATATGTGAACCTTGACAAATCTGACTATTCAATTATCTTTAAAAATAATTGATACACATAATTACCTTTGTAATTATTTTCACTGAAGGGCACCACTTCTTGTGTACTTAAATAATCTTTATAAAGCTAATAATCTAAGTATTTTTACAGTGATTTTTAAGGTTTTGAAATGTCCTGACTCATAATACAAACTAGTTTAGCATATGACTACACAGTGGATAATAAAATCCAAAAATAATAGTAATTTAAGTAGGAATGACAGTTTACTTTCTGTAAATGTAGACTGGCTACAGGACACCAGCAGCTAATATCGTGGCTCTCTGAAGTCCTCGCTAACAAAGCTTCTCCCAGCTTCCATTCTTCCATCTCTAAGGTCTGACCCTCATCCTCCTGGTCTGCAATGGCCTCTTTAGCTGATGTCATTACAGCCAAGGTCCAAGGAAGAGAAAAGAAAAAAAAAACCTAGCAAATCCCTGTGCCTCCAAAGACATTTTCTAACAGTTTTATACAACACAGCGCTTATACTGAAGTAGTTAAAAGTCACAAGGTCACAGATAACTTGAACAAAAAGTGGAGGGTTTTGTGGGGGATTTTGGACAACTAAAAAATTGTGATTTCTTACTACTAAAGAAAGGGGAAAAATGGACATTTGGTGGCAACTAGTAGTTTCTACCACAATAAATTATCTAAGTTAAATCTAAGTTTAACACTACAAATGTAAATTACTTAATTATACAGATTAAATTTGAATCTCATAGTAGGGATGTTCTACTGCAAAAGGACAAATTTTCTGAAATATAATTTTTAAAAATATATTTTCTGTCGACAGCATGGATGGAACTGGAGAGCATTACGCTAAGCGAAATAAGCCAGGCAAAGAGGGACAAATACCATATGATCTCACCTTTATCTGGAACATAATCAACAAAAGAAAAAAGCAAGCAAAACATAACCAGAGACATTTAAATTAAGAACAATCTAACAATAGCCAGAGGGGAGGGAGGAGGGGACAATGGGGAGAAGGGTTTTCAGGAACTACCATAAAGGACACATAGACAAAACCAAGGGGGAGGGTGGAAGCAAGGGAGGGAGGTGGGTTTGGATGGAGTGGGGAGGATGGGAGGAGAGAAAATGCAGATAACTGTAACTGAATAACAATAAAGTAATAAAAATATTTTTCTTAAATATTATAAAATAGTAGATATTCATTGAATCTAAATATTTATACTCTAATATGGTTTGCTTCAATATCTATGACTCGTATACATAGTTCTAAATCTATCCAGGGTGAAAATTGCATATTGAATGAAAACCCTTTTGAATCAAGTTAAGTGTGTTCAAAGACTTGCTTAGAAAACAGTTTGTTTGCAGTTGCCTTCCTGCCTTGACGACTTCCTTAATGATCAGCCAATTCCAAACTAGGCTGCTGACTGAATTGTTCTCTGTGATTTGACTTAGCACCGTTCATTGCTCCAGTGTTAGTGTGAATTCACATCCTGTACTGCCTTGATTCAGATTACTAACTACCTGATTGGTCTGGCCACTTACTGAAAAGGAAAGTCAGCAAATGCCACCCGTGGTGCTACATCCTTAACTAGACTTTAGAATTATCTTTCCATATAATCATTAAAGATTATTTCTCTCCTGGCTTTGTCATTGTTTCAAACTCTAAAGCCATTCTAATACCAGAGGACTTTAAAGGACTATTATAAGCTTGTGATTGCCAAGGCATACCTCAAAAATATGCTTCTGCCAAATTTATGAACACTCTTTTTTCAGAAATGAATGTGAATTGCACACACTCATATAGAAGCTTTCTACTGAGAAGTGAACTTTTGAAAAATAAATGCTTAAAAAACTCATGATCTGTAAAAAGTTAAAAGAGCAGCCCCATCTGTTCTGTTTACTTCAGGCTGAAATTCCCCAGCTTGTTTGTTCTCATAAATATATCACAGTTGATGTCTAGCCAACTGGCCAGTATCTAGTTTCATGAGAAATACAAACAAGCGCTCTATTGCTTTTATTTTTCAGGGGACAAACTTCCTCATAGAAAATGACAAATACAAAATGCAGCAAGCAGTATACAATTTTACATATTTTCTGAACATTGCATATACTTGACTGCACTCACTCCTTTCTCAGGGTTGAACTTTGGTTTTCAGTATGCTGCTAATAAAAGGCAAAGAGCTTCATTTTCTCAGATACTTTTTCTAGGAGCCCATTTTCAGTAAATGAGGTCTTTGGTTCCCTGAGATAACAAAGGTAACAAAGACAATGAAAGATTCTGGCATATAGGAACTTTGAATAATTTTATTACTCAAAATTACTTTTGCTTGATTCTGCACTGAACTAAATTTTTGAGAGAGAACGTCGTCTGCTGTGGAATCTCCCAACGTCCTTCCAGTTTCAAACTCACCTGATCACTCTTACAATCAGGCATGTCTGCTCAAGGAGGAGTCTCACTCTCCCCATGCTCTTCCTTGACTTTTATATCTAAGACATTTGGCCTGAGATTACTATTTATGCATTCTTTACTGTCAACAAAATGACCACACAAAAAACTGTGCAGTTCTTGATGAGGTGTTAGAAAAGCTTCATGATGAGTGAAGTTAACACTATCGATTGACACTTCTTAGAGCTTAGAGACCTGAAGTACAGAGGTATATACATTTTGTTTTTCCTTTAAACTTTTTTCTAATTTCCTACCTTATCATGTAATTTTTGATTATGAGTCTGTTAAACTTTTTATTGATATTAAAGTCACCCCAAAATTTAAAGAAGCCCCCTCATGTTCCTCTGAGGAATTGGAATTGATTTTATTTCACACATCTTATCTCAATTTATTAATGTGATTTGTATGGCTATTGTTCCTTCTTCTGCTCAGCGCCGTTCTGACTGCTACTACTTGCAAATTTCCCATTTGAGATATTCCAGCTTTCCTTTGAAGAGTCTTCCAATTCATGTGAACAGGATTGAAAAAAGAAGTGTTTTTGTAGAGGTTGCAGCTGGAACCTCTACCCTGGCAAGTGAAAGCACTTTAATGGGGAATTCCATTAAGAATGTATTAAAGGCTGAAAAGTACTATTCGGCATCTGAGTGAGTTCCTCAAGAGCACGGCAAGGAAAAGCAATCTCCTTGCTTCGTGCTCAAAAAAGGCCACTTCAGTGATTCTCTACACAGGTACTGTCAAACATCCAATTTGCAAAAACGCCACTTAGTATGCTCTGTTCACATGCTAGAAGTATTTCTCTTTCTCAAGAAAATCATTATTGCTTTTCTGTTAAATTCAAAGGGTTAGCATCACTTAGTTGGTTCTATTGCAATAGAAAATTATAATTTTGGATTGAATAAGCTACTTTTCTTCTTTAAAGGAGCAAAGACACTTTTCTGGGAAAAAACACACCAAAATCAGGTTTTAGACAATCTAAAATCCAGCAAGTGGTTGCCAATTTCTTTCTTTGTCAAATCAGATTCATAAAATTTATTTGATAAGGTAGGTGGTGGATGTAAGCTGGGAATGCTTTTAGAGTACCTGACATAAAAAAAATAAAATAAAATAGTTCATTTCTTACCCATGTGTTTTTGAGTTAGAAGGATAACTTTTAAAATAAAAAGTGAGAAAAAGAATAGAAAAACTGGAAGGGACCAAAGTGTTAAATGTATGTCTTTTGGTTTTGTTTTGGTTGCATGAGCTTCCCTCCAGCCCTATCATCTTCTTTGGGTAGACCTTACGGTTTGCTTGTGGGGCGTCTCCTTCTCCACCACAGTGTGACCCTGGTGGGACGCTCAATTGCATTGTCATCTTGGAATTTAATTAAGAAACAAAGTCACAAAAGGATGGAAAAAAATTAGGAGCTGGCACCACCTGATGGAACCTTCAAAAAAAGAAAATCCATAAATTCCTAAAAATGGAAAGACTCAACTAAAATTTTAATTTTCAGTCCTCTCTTTTCAGAAAAAAATGTTGCTTCATTTTCCACCTAGTGTTTGTAACTTGCCTTTTTTTTTTTCAATTCATTCACTTTTTCTGTGCTTTAATAAAACTTTTGCATAGGTTAAGTGCATTGAGTTAGAGCTACAAGACAACATGGAAACATACAAAAAATAGGTGTTCTTGATCTTTTCAAAATAACTATTTTTGACTCAATGTTACCTTTAGTAATACCCAACCTCTTCTATTTACATTTAAAACAATTTGTGTAGCCTTTGTGTAACCAATAAAGTCATTTTTATAGTACAGTTTATCTAGTACAGTTTATCTTAGACATCTCTTTATAATCTTTAAAATATTACTTCAAAGCCAGAAAATTCTCCCCCAAAATTACACAAATAAGTAGCAAATGTTATTGTATCTGAGCTTACAAATTTAAAGTTGTTTCCATTGGTTCAGTGATTAATTTCTAAAGTAAACCTTGAAACTAACACGAAACAAGTTACAGATATACTCTAGACTCTATCTGTAACTTGTTCTTTATCTATAGCAGGGTCTTTAAGCATTTGACTGTCCTGCATTCCAGCTCAAAACTCACTTAACCCTGGACAGATCCTGGGGATAAGAACCCTTAATGCTACTACCTCCCATATCTCTATGTTCCCCTTGACTATTTTTCAGAGTTAAGAATCATGTATTATACACTTCTTATATTAGTTTCTTTCCATTGAACTTACTCTGACACACAGAATTCTGGAAGATGATGCCTAATAGGATTGTTCCTTGTTATTAGATTATTTTTTATGATATTTGATTGATGATGCCTTTTATTCATCTGCCTGCCTTTCCACCTTGAATCCTCAATGCCTGTTTCTGATAGCTGGTAAACATACAGCTGCTTATTATTTTTCTGATCCTGGCACCTGCCTAGCAATTCCTGTTTTATTCCCGTGTGCAGTCCCTCTATTATGCAAGCTTCATTCTCTGTTCCATTTCCTACATTTTGGATTCTGCACCACAAATATTTGTAGAATTGGGTGAGTCCGTGTGATGTTCTGTCACAAACACGTGCTGATCCACATAGACGTAGCCCTTCTGCTTCCAGATAATCATTCTATCCATTTCTCTTACGTGTTCCACTGCATTCACCACTTTGTTTCTGCTTTATCAGGGATGTCAGGCCATGCTCTAAACCATGTGCATGGGAGGCATAGCAGACGATAATCATTTTGCGGAGCAAGGAGTTGGATCTCCTACACACCAGCTGTGTAATCTTGGGCAAGTTATTTAACCACTCTGAGCTTTTGTTTTCTCACTTGTGAGTAATTAGTTATAGCACAGCTTTCTTGTTATAACCTCATAACATATATTGGACATTTAACAATGTTTTGTCCCCAAATTCTTGTCCTGTGGGAAAGGAAAAATATTTCTTCCTCTACCCTTCTGAGTTTTTAGCTGCAATCACTGTAATAAAAGACAGATTGGTAAGATAATATAAACAAGTTTATTAAAATATATACCTCATATATACATGAGAGATACTCAGAGAAAAATGAGTAACTTCCCAAATTGGCTTAGAATTATGGATTAAATACCATCTTAACAGGGAAAAGGGGAAGGGATGTGGGCCTCCTGGGGGAGAGTATATGTTTTTTAGGAAAGATAAATGGACCTTTAGAAGAATACTTGGGAGGTGTGATAGTTTAGGATAAGCTGCACCTGGGTGTGCTGTCCGTGTCTAGTGCTGCACCCAGGTCCAGGGTCCTCTCCTATGATGAGACGATCTTCTCCTAGTTGATGAAATTCTGTGGGTCTATGAAAGTTTAGTTCCTTCTAGAGAATCTGTCTTTAGACAGATAAGCCAAGTTCAGAGAAATACTCTCCCTGCATTTGGTGTTTTTTCTTTTTTTTTTTTTTTTTTTTCTTTTTTAAGTGAATATAGCTCATAGTGAAGTGGCATATTTTGGGGTGGTATATTCTGCTACCCCTCACTACCTTCTCCTCATATCCTCACCACTTTATTCCTCTTCCTTCCACTGTATATACTTGGTTCTAATCTCTGTGTTCTGGTGGATTTATGGGCAGAAGAAAATCTGAAGTCAGTTGACTGAGTTAGTGAAGACGATTTGGTACCTAAATCTCCTTACAAGTGCTTCAGTTAATCTTTTTTTTTTTTTTAAGATTTATTTTTTTTTATTTTTTTTATTTTCAGAGAGAGAAGGGAGGGAGAAAGAGAGGGATAGAAACAGCAATGTATGGTTGCCTCTCACATGGCCCTCACTGGGAACCTGGCCCGCAACCCAGGCATGTGCCCCGACCGGGAATCGAACCGGGACCCTCTGGTTCCCAGCCCGCGCTCAATCCACTGAGCTACACCAGCCAGGCTAATCTTTTTTTTTTTTAATCCCAACCTCATTCCCATTGCCAGCTGAAGCACTTGGTGCCTTCGCTCCCGAGATCTTCCTGAGAAACTAAGGTGCACGCAGCGCTGCTCTTCGTTGCGTCCACCCCAGCAGTTACTGTGATTTCAGTTCTTTTAGCTCTGCCTAATAATTTAAACACGAGCTATTATCTCCCAGTTCTCCTTGCATTTTGTTGACAGCTCTCGATTATGAATACCTCTTTCCAAATCCCTTTTTTCTTATGAGTTAGATTTTTTGTTCCTTTACATAAAGCATCTGGAATGAGCGCTGACAAGGTCACATCTGTGTCTCATGTCATCTGGATTCCACAGAGATAATCCTCTAAGAATCCTGCATCTGAACCTATCATGAATTACATTCTGTGATTTCGATATAGGTATACTTTAATACCTGTATTTTCATAACCATGATCCACATTTAATTTATTTGTTAGATATTAATGTCATAACAGTACAGACCTACTGAAAGTGTGTTATTGCTTTGGGAGTTCAATACAAAATGTTTTCCTACAGTTTGAGATTGTTTTTATTACATAATTTATATTTAATTTTCATAAAATGTTTGTTATAAATTTGTTTTACATTTTTTGTTGTATAAGCAAATAAAAATTTGATAAGAAAGATGGAGTTAGACTATGCTGTGTACAATTCTACCAAACTGTAATTTGCTTTGTGCTCCAGAATACATGCGGACCCTAAATACTGGTTATTAGAATTGTGTAATGTTGAACTTTTTTCATAGTGAGTGGTTTGTATTCTTATTATAATTTTGGAGTCACAGTGAATATTAAACGGCATGCATTACTACAGGGATACCAGTAGGGTGCACCTGAAGAAATATACTCTGCATATCTACTCATAATAAGCTTGGGGTAATAGCCTTCTTTATTGGAAATTATGCTAATTTTCAGGGAAACTTTGTAATATAATTGATATATCAATCTTTATTGCTTGAACCTGCATTCATATGTCTGAAATTTAACATCTGTTCATATAAAGTACTTGACATTGCACTCCCCCCGCTTTTTCAACACTATTTTGGTACTAAAGACAGTATTCAACTTTGCAAGAGATTCCCTGATAACTTATTAAAACTGCATAAATTAGACCTTCATATACAATTTTTAAATATTTTTCTTTAATAAGTATTAGAAGTACCCTGATTGCGACATTTTTTAACTTAAAAAAATCCCTCAAATATAGATAACTGCACTGCCAAAAAATAAGCTTATTCCCAGTGAGCGATACACTGGAAAATTGCTGCGCTGCTTCGGGAGGCTTTGTTTTTGCATTGCAGTAGTGATCCTTGTGATGTTGTGTGACATTCTGGGTCTGGTCCTAAGTAGGATGTTTCATTATTTTTCTATTGTAACATTTGCCTCTGCAATAACATTAAATTCCAAGTGATAGAATTTTCAGATATGTAGTATAGACTACTCATTTTGGATATTGAAATCTAGAAACTCTATGGAAGTACCATACTCACCAAAGCTTATATGAAAATTAACAACTATTAGACAATCAAAGCTCAAGAGAAATAAGATAATTTATTTTTATAACATCTTAAAATCATATTTATAATACTCGCTTGCTGTAGGAAAATCAGAAAAAAATAAAATCACATACGATTCCATCATCCAGAAATGTTTAATGTTAACATGTGAATGCATATTATCCAAACAAAACATTCATTCAGTGGCTGGGGTGGGGGGAGTAGTGAGGGGTAAAGGCAGACAGCTATACTTGAACAACAACAAAACAACTAAAAACGAAAACAAAAAAGAACTACAATTCAGTATTTCTTATAATATATATATATATATATATATATATATATATATATATATATCTTTAGTTATTAGAGTAAGCTCTAGAATAGTGAATACACGTTAAAAACTAGCTGTTACTATATGTTGCCATTTTGGTACAAAAATATAAAATCATAACATAAAAGTTTATAATTAGTTGTATTAGTTTTATTTTCTTAACATATTGTCAATATTTTGTTAATGAAAATTGTGTGGTATATTTATATATGAGTACCACTTCTTTACATGAAAATTATGGTTATTTCAGACAGACCACTATTATCGATGATTAATTTTCAAATAATTTAAAATCAAGCAATTTCCAGTAAAGCCAGACAAATTTCAAGGTCAATGTATTTATATTAGAAAACAATACACAATATAAGTATTTTTGCACAACAAAAAGTTTCATAAAAAGATGTTTTAGCCATCTTAACTTGGCTCAAGTGTAAGCTAAATGACCATTTTATTTGTATAGAAGAACATTAAGTTTTCAGTGAGTGGATAAGAATCTTTAATTCTTTTAAATATATAAGTTTTGTGATACTACAGTCTAAGTTTAACATCAAATTATGAAGTCATAGATTATTAGAATTTGAAAGAATGTTCACTCCAAATATAGATGATATAGGGTTCTCAGGCCTCTGTTAAATTTTTACACTTTCAATAGAAAAAAAGGTTAAAATAACTGTACAGCATTGCTAATATTTTCTAGAAATATATTTCTCACACTTAGCAAATACTTTTGATGTTTTTCTGTAAAAAGTGTGCTTATCTTAAGAATGATCATAATTACTCGATTTTAATTTTATTTACTTTTACTAATTAGCCAATCATTTGTCCCAGAAAACTTT
This sequence comes from Micronycteris hirsuta, assembly GCA_004026765.1. Taxonomy (NCBI): domain Eukaryota; kingdom Metazoa; phylum Chordata; class Mammalia; order Chiroptera; family Phyllostomidae; genus Micronycteris; species Micronycteris hirsuta. The sequence goes on along the minus strand of PVJI01000319.1, from coordinate 157,454 downwards.
AGGAAATACCTTGTTATTTAATAATATTTTAAAATCCCATTCCTTAGATTTGAGATCTTCTTTTTAGGTTTGATAATGGGGTGGAACATCACCAAGGATATCTATTCTCGGTGTGTATTCACATAAGTTTTTGGCTTTGGTAAGGTTGATATTTAGCAAGTGGAGCACACTTTATCTTGAGATAAAACCTCTGTGTCCTTGAAGAGAATGTTTGGATTTTGAGTGGTAAATAACCCTTTTATTTAGGTTTATGATCTTTCTTTCAGGTAAGGCTATGAGTCCTGAGCTGTGCTAGTGTTGAAGTCTCACAATCTCACAAGGCCTCTTTGGGCTTTGTTCAAGTCAATTGTTGCTATAGAATCTCTTAGGCACTGCTAGGCTATTATATCACCATTGAGTTTTTAGGGGTACACAGCCTTTTTGACTTCTTAGTATCTCCTGGTGATCCAATCATTTCTTTCCACTTTATTCACTGACCTAGATTCCAAAAAGAACTCAATGCCACCAAGGAGGATTTAATTGTGCAATCAATTTAAAATCTCCTATGATTCATAATTATCAACATCTGCTATTATACTTTGCTGATGTCTGGTCAAGAAGGCATCTTGTCAGCCCAGCTGAGTTCCTGACAGAATAGTTGAGTGAAAGACTTAGTCAAAACCATATGGAGAACTAATCGGCAGAGCCCAATACACACGTGTAATCATAACAAAAAATAATTGTTTTAAGCTGAAAAGAGAAAAAAAAACCTCTCAAAAAATAATAAAAAGATGACATCCTGTTACCCGATCACTATTCTATCAACAAGCTAGCAAAACTACCATGCTGTATATGGACTTAGTTTTGCTCTTAGAGTTGATTTTAATAGTGACTTTTATTTTGACTGCTAATGAAACCTTCACAGTTATATGTTGAGGCAAGAAATTTCACACTCACTCTCTTAGTTGAAGTTACTATAACATAAATACCATAGCCTGGGCGGCTAAACAAAAAACATGTGTAACTCATGGTGCTGGAGGCTCAGAAAGTCCAAGGTCAAAACAACAGCAGATCTGATGTCTATGGAATGTTCACTTTATGGAATATAGATAGTCATCTTCTTGCAGTGACCTCACAAGGACAAGAAAGAGACCATCTCTTTGTGGCTCTTTGTATAAGGGACATGCCCTTATTGGAAGTATATAATGAGGACCCTGCCTCATGACAATTATTTCTCAAAGACTCCACCTCCAAATATAATATTGAGAATTAGGGCTTCAACATATGCATTTTGTGGGGGGCAGGGAATGCAAAGATCAGTCCAGAGCACCTACCTAAACCAATTCACTGAAGACAGAGACTCAAAAGTTTTCAGGAACACTGGTACTCATTCTGCAAACTCTAGGGGGCTGAGGAGAAAATTCCGATAGAAAGGGATAATATAATATGTATGCCCACAATAAGAAAATGCTTACTATGTTTTTTAATAAATTAACAAGTTTTGTTTTATTTTGTGTTTTTCAAATTATTTTTTGTGATACAGAGAGATGAGGTTTTTTCCTTTGTTCCTTAAGAGAAGTTGGAAATTTTAGTAATGAAATTGCAAAGTTGTGTGTCAAAAGGCATGAGTGGTGGGGACTTAGATAAATAAAGCCAGGAACTTTACCAAAAATACGTGATGTAGATACATGTTCCTTCTCACTTTCTGGTTATCTTCCAAGGAGCAGGGGCTTCTTTTATTTATTTGTTTATTCTCTCATGGAAATGAGTTATTATTATAGAGAGAATTCCTTCGGGATTACAATCCAAAGTAAAACTCAGGTATTTAGTAGATTATATATAATATTCAAATTAATAAAATGTATCATTAGAGACATTAGATTGAATAATTTATTTAATAAATTATGCATACACATTTAGTTTTCAACCACAAATAGAATGCATTTGATTTAGATTATTTCCAGAACCAGACTAGCAACATCACTAAGGCGTGGATGAAATAAGGAAGCCCCTCTCTGAATACCTTTTGGGTAGAATTAATTAGGTTCATTCAAACAATTATTACAAAATTAAAATTGATTGTTAAAAATCTCACGATCCAAGAAATATTCTACAGGCTCATCACGATAAAGAAATACTTTTCTTTGATTGAAATTTTAATAAGAAATTCCAATTAGTATATAATTTCTTTCCACAATGTATTACCAACTTACGATTAAAATGTTTCCCTTCATTTATATTGCTGGCCCAATCACCCCCACCCCCCTTTCTCCCTAGTCTCTTTCAGGTAGGGCATATTGTGCTAACTTTGTGAGACCGAATCTGCATATGAAACACATGGTAACTCTGAATTTATATTGCATCTGTTATTTTTATTTTGCCTCTAGAGTTGATTGTGATTTCAAGCAACACAATATGTTATCATTTAATTTTATAATATGCCATTTGCACAGCTTTTCCTTTATTTTGCAACTGCTATATTAATGGAACTGCTAAAATAAGTATTTTTCAAGACAGGCAAAAAGGAAAATGATGCTACCAATGAGGATTTAAATCTTCAATTATTTTAAAATTGCTTGTTGGGTTTGTGCTTAGATGGAAAGAACTGAAATGATGGAAGGAGTGTGGAGAGAAACACCACTTACAGTAATGACTTAATTCACTCTCCTGAAATGAGGCAAGTGCTCATTTTTATGTTAAATATGGCCTTGTTTCACTTCCTTTTGTAGCGGAATTTTTTTGCTTGTGACAGTTTGGCTTAAAGAAAGGGGATACGTTTCTACATTTCAAACTTGGCAACATATACTTTTAACATATTTTTCTTCTGGAAAACTAAAATATAAATAACAAGCAGGATTTTGATGCTACTAGGTATCATTTTACCTTTTGGACCCTTAAATTTGGGAGTTTACTAGCTTACTGGTTTCCAAGCTTTACTTCTTAGGGTATCTTTCAAATATTTTCCCTCTGCAGACTTATACTTTAAAATGTTTTATTTTATTTGTTCAAAAGTTTTCAAATCTACATATGCATGCCAATCCGATTTTCTCATCAGAATGAGACAATCAGTGGCCTTACTATAAGCAAAGAAGCTGGATAATTTTGGAGGAGCAGGGGTTCTGTGAAGCTTCGAGTGAGAGGTGGGGTTAGTAAACAAATGGTCAATATTTTTAGGATTTTGTAAAATACTGAAAATATTATTAGGAAAAGTGTATATTTGGTCTCTTTGCACTTGGCTGCCTCTAAGATCCTATACTGAATTCTTTGGAAATGAAATTTGATATCCAAGATTTGTCTCAGGTTTTAGGAAAGATATAATGCATAAGAGTAAGGGTCTCTGCCAAGCGGACATCTTGTTTTTGTCTGTACTTATTTGTTCATTCAACACGATTTCTTTATAAACATCTAATACTCAACAGGCCCAGTCTACCTGCATGACCAAAGCACACAGACTTCCTAGTTTAAAATTTGGTTCTGCTATTCATTATCTCAGACCAGGAACTCAAGTACTTCATTTACTAAGTAAGGAAAGTAGCCTCCTTATCGAGCGATGAAAAGAACATAAAAACACTTCATGAGTGAAAATATTAAAGCATTTAGCACAGGTTCTAGAGCTGCCCTAGATGTGTTATCACTATGCTTATTTATACTGTGCAAGGGCCTGGACTTGAGGGAATTTGTTGACCATTTACATACAGATGGATCAATGAAATTTATTATCACTTTTGAAATAATTTCCATGACATTCCCTGCAATACTAATCATCATCTTTATTAGAAGTTTCTTCTGTAAGCAATATAGAAATTATAATAAATTACAGTGATTTTTGTTTTCGCTATTGATTTAGATTTTGGTTATTTGAGTAAATATGTATAAAAATATATATTTTAGTAAAAATATTGTATAAAATATTGTATGATTGCTATGATGTTTAAATATCTCGGTAGGTGTAGCCAAATAAAACACAAGTAAATTAAGATTTATTGAGCAAGCTACTATGTGCCACACATCTTGCTAGTTTTTATACATGTATTATCTATAATATATCTAAAATATGGGAGATAGAAATTATTATTAGAATGTTAAAGATAAAGATATTGGGGTTCAAACAAGGTAAATAAATACTCCAAACAAATACTGTTAAAACAATGATGGAATTAGGATGAGGTAAACTTAGCTAGCTAGTCATGCCTTTACATAAAGTTTTGGTTGTAATGAAAATACATGGTGATTATTGTAATAATTTAATGTTTAACTTCCATACACTACAGTAGTTATTGACGTTAATGATTATTGAAATATTCAGTTAGTGGAATCAATGGTTCAGAGCTAATTGCTGCAATACAGCTTAAATCTCCATATTAAAACTTAATAACATTTTAACCAAATATTTGAAAGATAAACTAAGATGAAGTATTATGTTCCTTGTATGAGTATCACAATCCAAAATATAACTCATCTATATTTTTCAAAACATTGAAGGGAATAATGTCTAGGTTATTTAAAATTATGAAAACACACCAGTCTGTATAAGCTTAGTTTTATATTTTTCTCCATACAAAAGATTTGGCAAAATATAAAGAGTAATTAAATTTCATTTTTAGACATTTAAATAATTTTTTTTTAACTGATGAAGGAACTAGGGACCCTCTATCAAAATCGATGTTAACTATTCTGCAATTTTTCAAATAAAGTATGCCAGAGTTATATGTCATTTGTAGCTTGAGAGGTGTTTATTTATTTTTATTTATTTTTGTTTTTGCTAATCACTGATATATTTTCTGAGTATGGATGAAATATCTGAGGATAATACTTGTATTAGCTAACTCAGTCTTGGAAAGTTCCTTCTTCTGGACTGCCATTAGACCTTTGTCTATTTATCAGTCCCCTGTGTTGAGAAGCTGCTATCTGTTCCACCTTGACCTTGGGGAATGTTGTTAATTGGTTTAACATAAAAAGTTTAATGGCCTTGGCTAGTGTGGCTCAGTGGATTGAGTGTCAGCTGGCAGAATAAAGAGTTGACAGTTCCATTCCCAGTCGGGACACACGCCTGGGTTGCGGGCCAGGTCTCCAGCAAGGGGTGTGTGAGAGGCAACCACCCATTGATGTTTTTCTCCCTCTCTTTTTCCCTCTTTTCTCCTCTCTAAAAATAAATAAAATCTTAAAAAAAAAAAAAGGCTTGATGATCATATAAACAGCTAAGCTAAATACTTTCCTATAGAGAATCCAATGACCTGAGAGAAGTTACTCTAGTGACTTTAGCATAGGATATGTGGTGGAGGAAAATAATGTGTTTTCCTTTTTAAGTACTTCTGACTGGATTCATAATCAAATTAACATCAATCAAATTAATAGAAGAAAATGACCAAATCTATTATGTTTGTACATATAGGACTTTCATTAGAATAATGATACCTTTCAGGCAGTTACAGCTTTTATGCCACCTTGAGCTAAAGAGATGAAGTGGGGGTGGGGTTTGGGACTTTATACTTCAGGAGAGTAACTCACATGGAAATCAAAAAGCAAATGCTTGATAAAAATGTGTTTGCTGGGCCATCTTTAATAATAGGATGGAGGACTTTGATCAAACAGGCCTTGTTAGGGTCTTCTCTATCACATCTAGTTCATTTTAAACTATAGTTATCTGTAATGATACAAGGAGGGGCAAAAAAGCAGAATTTATTTATAAAAAACTGTGCATTTATTCATTCTTATCTGTTTAAACTTCAGTTGCCTTCAAAGTACACTCCACTCGATGCAATACACCTATCAAGATGTTTTTTCCACCGCTTAAAATCGTTTTTGAATGTGTGGATTTTGATGCCCTTTAGTGCTTTGCTATTTTATGTTTCACCTCTTCCACATTGACAGAACGCTTCCTTTGGGGGACTTTTTTCACCTGGGGAAACAAAAAGTTGCTCAGAGCGAGATTAGGTGAATAGGGAGAGTGCGGTGTGGGGATCATGCCATTTTTGGCCAAAAACTGCTGAACACTAAGTGTGAGGTGTGCGCAGGTGCGCTCATAGATCACCCATCATGAAATGGGCAAATGAGTTGAAAGTTTTCAAAAAAAATTCACTGTAGTTGAACACAGCCTCTCACAACAATGCCAGCGGTACACTGATAAGAAGGGTTCCTAGAACTCTCATCTAGCAGGGGAAACCTGTACTACAAGGGACCTGCCCTCCAGAAGATAATTCTGTTTTGCGGGGAGAAGTTCCCCCTTTGTAACTCTCTTCCTGGAATTGGTCTTCTATCAAATTGTTTTTGGCAGTTAGAGGGAAGGTCAACGTTTTTTCTTGAGTCTTTTGTTGTTTAAAACTACCAGCTTAAAATAGCAATATCCAAAATGTCATATTTTGGGGTAGCAAACTCTGCTCCCCCTCAGATTTTACATGACAAACCCTAGATCTTATTCTGACCCTAAAATTCCTTCATTATATGTATGGGAAAATCACTTAATCTTTTTGGATCCAATTTTTCTTCACCTATCCAACAGAGGTTGTTTTTTCACTTTTAAAAATATAAGGTTTGATCTGTCTCTAAACGTTAATTTTTATTCATAAGATTTCTTTTAATGAAAATCAGGGTACCATTATAAGTGATGTATTCAGCAGATACATTTTAAGCATATTTCATAAGCAACTATAGTAGTGCATTCCTTTTTGCCAAAGTTCTTGCAATTTGAACATAAAAATGATAGTTTCATTTCTTTGTATTTCTGTTTATGGTAAGTTTAGGTTTTAATTGTTTGACAGCTTACATAGTTAATGTAAAGCATTGTCATGCTAGCTTATAAATTATTGTGACTAATATTTGGTCAATTTTACAATTATGTTTATATATATTTTTTTAAATAACTAATATGTAATATGTTGAAAAATCTAATAGGATTTAAGATGATTATATTTGTATACATACAGAAAAATGATTAATTAGAATTCTATATTAATATATTCTAAATTTAGAGACATATTTTTACATACACCATGGTTTATATATGCATTTGTTGTTTATTTGGAAAATATAAAACAATGCACTAATGACAACATATTTAAAGATACCCTTTTGATAAACTGTTATATTATTTTCTATAGTATGTTAATAATCCAAAGTCCTCTAATAAACTAAAAACATGTTATTTGAATATTGAATGTGCAAAAAATTATTAAAGCACTTATTTACTTACTTTGCTAAGCACAATAGTGAGTGCTGAAGTAATAGCAATAAAATAGAAGTAAACTTGCATCCAAGTTATATTGTCTCAGGAGAAAGGGTGTGTGTGAGGGGGGAGAGAAAGTGAGAGAGAGAGATTTATTCTAATCTCAAATGGAATGATCATTACAGTTTTACTCTGCAACCTTTTTTTATTGGTTAACCTAATCTTTCTTCATCCTAAAACATTTCTGAAATATCTTTTTTCTCAAGAACATATCTTTGTGTATATTTTATTTGGCAATTTTCACTTGATATGGTTCCAAATCCTGCTTTAAAAAGATATTTTTGCTTACCATGATTTTCCTTACTAACCTACAACCTCTCCCCACAGAAATATTTTTGTCACATATCTGGCAAAATTTTAATCACTACTTACATACATTTTCCCTTCATTCATTTTAACTAGTGCTTCTTAACATTTCCTAACTTTAATCATTCCTATGACCATTGCTTACAACTGATCTACAAAAATTCTAAGATACTATGTATAAGATACTAGAATTTAGGTATTATATATACACACACACATATATATATATACATATATATATATAGTTTTGATACTATATATACATAGTTTTATATAGAAACTATTAGAATTTAAGATACTATAAATATGTATATAGTTTCTATCACATCATCTCTCCAGATGTGAAGTTCTTTGGGGCTCTGATGTCTACCGCATCCTGAGTGACAATAACCACTTAACAAAGAAATTTCTGGTGTCCTACACACGGATCTTCTTATTTATTTATCTTGAACACAGTGGCTATTTTGACCTGGGCTTATGAATTGAAAGAACATGTGGCCTTGACACCAAGGTCATTTTCTTTGCCTTCACTAAAACTGCAGCTATTGAAGGTGACAAAAATTAGGTAAAAACTCTTAATAAGCATAATGCAAAGTGACTGATTTGACTAGTTTTCTTATCAAAATGATTTTTTTGCATGATATTTGTATAACAGCAACCAAATACCTTTTTTGTTGGTTTGAAGTTACACAGTTTGGGGACAACATGTTGATACATTCCAGAATTTAGCACATTAAAGTATAAGTAGAATAGTTTTACAAAATGGTAACATGTAGAAGTTCTTAAAATACACTTCAGATTTTTTTTAAAGTTCACATTTTAACAATTGTTAAATAATATTTTTAAAAACATACTTACAAGATGAATATAAGGTTGCACTTCTGTTAGACCTTATTCATACCCTGCTATGTTGCCTAGCGTTTGCCGCTCTGTGTTCATATGTGAAGGGGATCTGCGTAATTTCATTGTCAATGCTGAAAACTCGTCCGTGCTGTCCTGTATCAGATTGCCCTATAAAACCATGTTTGGTTTTTCATGCCATGGATATCATTAGGCAAACAACCACATAATTACTTTTATTGAAAAAATGTTTAAAGAGAAATTATACTACTTTTAATAGAAACCATTATGGTGCTTATCAAAATACATTTGTTATTTAAAAAATTACTTTACATTTCTTTATTTAGGGAAATACTGGGTTACACTTGATTCATTATATCAAGCATTAATATGGACATAGGCCTCTACTTTTATCATACCTCATTTTTATCAATTTTATCTAGAAAATCATATCTATAGCAAACAAATCTATCCCTAAAAATATAAATTTTGAAACACCAGCTTCTGCTCCCTTCAATAACTTAGTCATTTGTTAAATGCCCACTATGGGCCAAGGGTATAAAATCTTCTATTAAATAATTTAGAAAATTAAATAAAAGTATATTTGAATAGTTGCTCCCTTAAAATCAAAACTGTTATAAGACATCATATGATTAATTGCTAAATAACTGTACAAACAATAAATGCTATAGTAATTAGAAGAAATATTAATTCAAATACTGAGAGTCTAAGAAGTGTTTTTAGAAGAAATGGAATATGTAATTAATGAGTTAACAAGTAAGGAAGGAATATTGCAGAGAATAGCATTGTGATTGGTGCCTACAAGTACATAGGCAAGAACTGATAAAGGGGCAAAACTGGGACTCATGCTGTTATGGCATGTCAGTCCATGTAACTTGCACGTTACATCAATTCCTAAAACCTAAATTTAGACCCTCCCTCCCTCACTTTAGACCCTCTCCCGGCTTTTTCAGCTGTTCAATCTATCTTCTTGGCAAGAGTTACCTTACTTTTTTAAATGAGATTAGGTCATTCTTGTTTAAAATAGAGGGGTAGATAGATGATAGATAGGTAGATCAGCAGAGAGATACATAGATACTCAACCTTAGAAATAAGGAGAAGGAAGGAGGGACACCATGGTCTTTTAATCTCCTCAGGCAGTGTTTTTAAGAAGCTTGTTCAAGGATGGTTGAACTATATCCGTATCTCACCTGACTTTTCCACTTCTTTTTTTTTTAAGCATTGTTTTTCTTTTTCTTTCTTCCTTTTATTTATTCTTTTAAATGTCCCATTGTACTTTTTCCAACACACCTTGCCTAGGTACATCGAGTGTTTTCTCCTTTTCAGGTCTCTGGTCATACGTATTATTTTCTCCATCTGAAATGTCTTTGGCCCCTGCATTTGCTCCTTGAGTACCTGCGTTTATTTTCCATGACTGAGTTAAAATATGACTTCACATCAAAGCCTTCTTTCTCTAACACTCTTAGGGTTTCAGTAGCACTTTGCCATAAAACAATGACAAACACTTAATGCTGTTCTCTGTGGGTAGGAATTGTGGGAGGCTCTGGAAATACATAGTCAAGTAATACATAATCCCTGCCCTTGAGGATTTTACAACAGTGAAAAGCTTACTGCCTGGTGGACATGTTTATTCCTTTCTTATAATACTTAGTTCTATTTAAGGGCATATGTTTACTTGGCTTTCCACTAGAAGTTAATGAGTTCTACCTAGCAAGTATTTGGCATGTTATTAGAAAATAATTTCTTAATGTATAGAGCAGAGATTGGGAAGTCAGACCACCTGGATTCAACTCCTGGCTCTGCCCGGCTAAATATGTTGCCTTGGTTAAGTCACTTACCTTCACTAGGTCTCAGTTTTCTCATGGCAAACAGTCGCTATTCTTATATTTCTTACCATTTTTATTATAGTTGCTATAAAATAAGTGTTATTAATTGTTGGGTTTAGATTGTAAATGTCATTTAATGTTATATACTTTAAACTTTACCTTATAAACTATATCTAAAATAAATATGAGTAATATCAAAGCAATATTTAAAGATGTTTCCACATTAATATTTACTTATCAATTTGTATTCAACTTATAACTTTTGTCTATAAAAACCTTTTTTTAACTTGGAATATATTGTATATATAAGTTTCTTGAATGGGTGAGCAGAGTTGGGCATAAGTCTCTACTCCTCTGAGAGTTTTCATATGGCCAGACTTACTGTTGAACAAATTTGTCTTCCTTTAATATCGGATGTATGCAGAAACCACTGTTAAACTACTTTGAGTGTTTTTTTAATGCTTAATGTAAGTTTTAAATGGCCCCTTCCCCACAATAAATCAGCCCAACATAACCTGAAGGATGAGAATGTAAAAATATGAGTCAACCCAAACAAATGAGATGTAAAAATGTCAAGATGCACAGAAAGGAGCGGAAGAACTTGGGGAAAGTTTTACGAAAGGTTCTGTTCCTATGAAAGAGAACTGGCATTGCAACTAACATCAACCCCAAAAATGGGTCCTGTGTGCAGTTTGGGTTCGGATAAAATAGGCATTCAAAAAAGATGTATGTTTCTTCCAGAAATTGAGATATAAATGTTAAATAGAGTAGTTGAGCTAATCAAAAACCAGCTTTACAAAAAGTTTTAAAGCTTGCCAATATTACTGAGAAGTGTAACACTTGGAGTTTTCTCAGATTCTGAGTGTTAGCTACCAGCAATATTTGCTTTGAGAAACTATGAGAAATAGAGGCCCTAATAACATAACGGACACCAGTTAAGTTTAGTTTTTCTTTGCATTAACAAGTATTTCAAGTCATATAACATGCTTTTATGTTAAGCAAATTACTGTATAATATAAATAACTAAATTTACTAACTTTTATCACATACTAATAGGTATTCTAGTAGCTTTGCCTGTGCTATATTATTTAATTTTTACAGTAGCCTCATAAGAGAGTTTCTGTATTATCACTGATTTCATTTTATATATGGGTAAACAGATGTAGCCAGTTGAAAAAAAACTTGTTCCTGGTCAATCAATATTAAGGTCTGCACACAGTTCATGTAGTTTCAGAAGTCCTCTCCCATGTGACGTGTAATGGCTTGTTGTCATTAACATGTGTTCCTGTGTATACCTATAAAAGCCTTAGATATCTTTACTATTCTAGGCATAGAGCCTAAACCCAAGAGACGGTCTAATCTTAAGGTGTGAGGTTTTAGACGTTATGCCACACACAGAGAAACTCACACTATCTGACTAGCAGCAATGCTAATTTTTTTCTAGTTTTGCTAATTTGTGAAAAAGGCTTGCCTAAAGTAAAGAAAATCTATGTGGTCTGCTATACATGAAATATAAGTTATTGCACAAAAATTCTTTTCTGAGTTTAACTGTGTTGCACATAGTACTGAAATAACCCAAATGTATCCTCATTCTTTGTAGAAGAATAATTGCTAGAAGATGCTCTCAGGCATTACATTTTAGTTTTTATTATTTATTTATTTATTTAAGGAGAGACTTTATGAAGACATGCAAAAAAAGCCTTAAGTATTGCTTCTGAATTGTGTAAATGAGCATGAATATCAGTAACATTTCATCACTCACAGGTGATGCTAAGTAGCAATTCTACATTATAACAGCATTTTAGTAATGAATTAATAAATTATGAAAAAGGATCATTTAAGCACCTTATATCTGTTTATCAGGCACTGCTATAACTAGTATTGATTCAAAAATATGTTTCTTCTATGATTTAACATTAGTCTTAAGCCAGCAAATAAAATTTTTTTAGTGAATGCTGCTAATTGCATTTGATTAAAAGTGTATATAAAACTATTTTACAACTCCCCTTACATTTCTCAAGGACACTTCAAACTTATTTGTTCAAAACTCACATCATTTTTTCAATATCTCTGCCCCTACACACATGAAAAGAAATTTCCTTTCAGTTTCATTATCTTATTAATGTGAGCACCATCTACCTAGTTCCTTAAGCCAAACAGATGAAAGTTATTTCTGAAGCCTCCCATTCCCTCATCTCTCACATTATATGCACTAGGACATCTTGCTATTGTATCTACTTTCTGTCTGTCAGTGCGTCTTTCTTTCTCATCTGCCACAACCAGGATTTAAGCTTCATGTTTTGACCAAGAGCAAAGCAGACATGTAGCAGGTGTTTAGCCAAAATGTATTAAACAAATGAGTGGGTGAATCTAGTCAGGAAATCACAGTTCTCAAACAGTTTAGTATGGAACCATGAATGTCTTATTAGGCTTCCTCATACCCCATTTTGTTCCTCTGTTTTAGTTCAACTGTTCTCTCCTTCAATATTGAGATTAGATTGTATTATCCACCTTTGTTATTCACCAAACCAATTACGGAAAAGAAATAGTACTTGAAAGTTTTTATTTTGAAAATACTTTAATGCAGGCTCACAACATACATGTAAAATGGAGATAGTTAAACCAAGTGGCCAAAAAAGATCTTAAAATGTCCAAAATATTAATACAGAGGTTTGTCGCAAGTAAAATATATTGCAGATTTTAGTCAATGACAATACGAAAGTTTATGTGAAGAGACCACCGAAATAGAAACTTAGTCCTAAATCTGCTTCTAAACATCCTGCATGACATTAGAACTTCAGGATCTTCATCTAGGGATTGGAGAAAATTTTGTATACAATTGCTCCAATATTAGAATTCTATGACTACTTATAAACAATGTTATTCTCTCATAGGATAAAGTTTATTATATTTCTTCCCTTTATTTCTATTTAGTGCCTCACTCATTGTTCCCAGTAACACTCTTCGTGAAACACTGACTACACGCCAGTCTCAGTTCTAAGACCTTTACATCTGTTGTCATTTTTCCTCCCAGTACCCTAACAAGCGTGCGCCACTATGGGTATACCACTGACTAAAGGAAGACGATAAAAGTTTCAATAACTTGCCCAAAGTCAGCAGAGCTCGCACATGGCCCTGAGATTCAAAGGCAGGAATCTTGGCTCCAGAAATTATTTTCCTACTGACCAGGCAACACTGTCTGTTGACTTCAGAAACTGAGGTATGTCTTGAAAGCAGTCAGGAGTCAGACAGGTGCATGCCTGTCATATTAGTGTAAGTTCTGCATGTAAATACATAATCAAAACATGAGAGAATCTATAATAAAAGATGGGTATTAAGAGTATTAGAAAGTAACAAGCAAAGAACCTCCTCTCTGCAATGGTCACCGAGTATGTTGTGAAGCAGATGGCATTTGAAGCATCGATCGAGTGTGAAGTACGAGTTAGTCATAGCCTGACAGTGGAAAAGTCACGAGAAGGCAAAGAACAGTGAATGGGCATGAAATGTTATGTTTTGAGTTTGAGTGAAGAGTATGAGAAGAAGAAAACTTGTGTTAAGCTAGAGTGTGAAAGGCTTTACATACAGAGGTGGCCAAAGTATGTTTACAGTTGTACAAATAAATAATACAATAATTAATAATAATATAAGAATAAACTGTTTCACATACAACTGTAAACCTACTTTTGCCCAACCTGTATATCAGTCCAGATATTTAATCTTAATGCCAAGGCTAATGTAGAATTATTAAAACTTTCCAAGCACTATACTCATCCTTTTGGAAATTTATAAGACAATAATTTTTGTGGTGATTTGGAAGAGACTATGGGTTGGCCAAAAAGTTTGTCCATGTCTTTCCCATAGGATGGCTCTAGTAGTGCTTAGTGGTCTTTAGTTTCATTCAATACAATTTTGTTAGACTGTATTGTGACAGCTGTCATATCACTTAAAAAATTATCAAAATTGATGTGTTTTTGTGTAGCTATTTTAATATTGAAGATGGAAGAAAAATAAGCCACATTTTTGGCATATCATGCTTTGTTTCAAGAAAAGTAAAAACACAAGTGAAACACAAAACAAGACTTGTGCAGTGTATGGAGCAGGTGCTGTCACTGATTGAGGGCGTCAAAAGTGGTTTGAGAAGTTTCTCGCTAAAGATTTCTTGCTGGACAATGCTCCATGGTCGCGTAGATCAGTTGAAGTTGGTAGTGCTCAAATGGAGACATTAATTGTAAACAGTCAACATTATACCATGCAGGAGATAGCTGACACACTCAAAATATCCAAATCACAAACTTATTGGTGAAAATGAAAAATGTGTCTTTTGTTTTATGGACTTTTTGGCCAACTCTATAATTGTCCATGGCCTAAGGACTGCTGTTGGACCTGCCTTCATATCAAAAAATTACAGGTAAGAAACAGATGCAAAGAATCTACAGAATACAGAATAAAATTGAGTTGTCCAAAAGTAAAGCAGAACAGAACCTACAGCTCTAAAATGAGACACAAACGCCCTGGCTGGTGTAGCTCAGTGGATTGAGCGCGGCTGCAAACCAAAGGGTTGACAGATTGATTCCCAGTCAGGGCACATGCCTGGGTTGCAGGCCAGGTCCCCAGTGGGGGCCGCGTGAAAGGCAACCACACATTGATGTTTCTCTCCTTCTCTTTCTCCCTCCCTTCCCTTCTGTCTAAAAATAAATAAATAAAATCTTTAAAAAAATAGCCATAATAGTCATATAGGAAGATGCATCCTTTAAAAAACAGAAGTATGTAAAACATACATAAGAAGCACACATACCATTGTCAAACTAAAGTCTCACTTGGCAGTAATTAAAAGCATACCTTCATGAAAACAGAATGTAAGTTTCAGTGTTATTCAATGGCCACTGATACATAGTAACAGCATCCAGTATACAGCCCCAAGTTTTCCTTGAGACAGGAATATCGCGTTGTGCTTGTGCAAAGGACAGTAAATGATGAATACATACAGAACTAGATACATAGGTTCAATAGACTTTGTGGAGCGCTTGGGAACTTCTGTATTATGTTTTTCCCTGTAGGATACACTGTTGCATTTCTAATTATCGTTTTGATACTATTTCATTTTATGTGCTTGCATCTATGATTTATCATTAAATTTTAAGTATATTTTTCAAATATTTAGCAATTTTAAATGTGGCTGTATGATTTTTATGCCTAGAATTTTTCATAGAAACACACTGCAAATTATTTTTTATTTACCAGAAAGAAAAAAAAATTAACATTTCAATAAGCCAGTTTTCTCTAACTGTTAGTTGAGAACATCAGTAGGTGGTCCACACACTGGAGAATATCTGATAATATTCCAATTATAGGACAGGAAATTCTGAAATGGTGCAATATAGGAATGGAATGGGATGGCTACTGAGAAGGTAGTGCTTCATAGCTCAAGTTCATTTCCTTTTGAATAAAGACACAAAAGTTAGCTGAAAAAACCTGTGTCTTTCAGTCTCCCTAATATTACTCCCTGTTTATTTGTTAATTTTTGTTAGCCAAAGAGTGCATATATAGGGGAAGAAGGCTGACTTTACTAGGTCATTTTCTTGTCGCTTTGATATTTGAAGTTAAAATCAGTAATCTGTGATAGATCATTTCCTACCATGCGCATTATGGTCTGAATTAGCCGCTGAATTCTTGGTTTGTATGAGTCTTTGCAAGGCTGATTTATACTTCATTATTCTTACCTTGCATTGCATCCTTAAAAAATAAGTGCTGAAAAAGATAGGAATAAAATTTGTCAAAATATATTAAATATTTTAAAACTAATGAAATGTAACCAAAATATCCTTGCAAGGTGTTACATGGAAGAGTAGGAAGACAAATGAAAGTAAATGTATTATAACAGCTTTCTTTGCACTTAGAATTGTATTTGTTTGGTGTTCTTTTTAGAAAGCAAGGGAATTTTATTTTGACATAAATAAGCATTATTTTTACCTGAAAATAATAGGCTAAGAATAAAGCACCGCATTGAGCTAAATATGTACATGTATGTCTGTGCAGGTAAATACTTTACCAAAGTACCTCAGAAGAATAATCTATACAAATATTTCTTAAACCTTGGTTGAATTAATTTCTAAACATATTAAATGTGATGACTTAACTTTATTAAATATTTTTAAATGTTACCATGTGGTATTTTCTCTTCAGCAATTTATACTTGGGAATTTGAGAATTCTAATTTCTAAATATAAATGTGTATTTTTTATACACAGACAAAAGTACCTGTTAAAAATAAAAACCTAGATTTTAGTAATGTTGAGAACAGAGGTAAACAGTAAGTAAATTAAAGTATGACAATAAAACCCTACATTTTATATAATTGTAATAGAATAAACTCAAACAAGAAATACTCCATAATATTATTTGAATGCTATATATTTAATAGTATGCCATTTTTGAAAAGGTTTTCATTTAATTGTCTACAATACTCCTTATAATCTAAAAATAAAAATCAGTATCATTATTTACATAATAAAGAATATATATTATTCTGTTTGGTCATTGTGTTTCACCTTATTAATTGGAATTGAATTAGAAATTTTTAATAGTTCCAAAATTTTATATATTTATAAAAATGTTATATATTTATATATATGTTCAAGTGTTAATAACTATATATGAGTTCCTTAAGAGAAATCGTTTGGATAGAGCAATACACTCTGTATGACTTTCCTAGAGCTGCCATAAGAAATTACGACAAATTGATGGCTTAAATCAGAAATGTATTCTCTCACATTTCTGTAGGACAGAAGTGTTGGCAGGACCACGCTCTGTCTGAGGGCTCTAGGGAAGGGAACGTCCTTGCCTCTCCTGAGCTTTTGGTGGCTCCTTGAAATCCTTGGCATTGCTGGTTTGTAGCTACGTCACTCCCATCTCTGTCCCTATCTTCACATTTGTTTATGTGTCTCTGTGTCCCTCCTTTCTCTTATAAAGACACCAGTTATTGGAATTAGGGCCCATCCTATTCCAAATAAGGCCCCCTTTTAAAGTTCTAGAGGGACGTGAATGTGAGGGCCAGGGGACAGTGCTATTAAAACTGGTACTCCATTTATACATCATTGTTTAATCATGACTTACAAAATCTAGTGTTAGTCTCCAATCTAGTCTCATTCCTTGTTTCTACTCTGAGTTCTAAGAAAAGAATCGGCCCCTTAACAATTCTAGCCCTTTCATATCTTCAGTGCTCTTCTATTAATGATAGCTTTTGAGAGGTCTTCAGGAAAATCTGTTTATCAGGGGTGTCAACCTCATTTTCACTGGGGGCCACATCAGCCTCATAGTTGCCTTCAAAGGGCCGAATGTAATTTTAGGGCTGTGTAAATGTAACTACTCCTTAACAGTAGAAATAAGGTGTCAGGCCGGACAAAACAAGGTGGAGGGCTGGGTTCAGCCCACAGGCCTTGTGTTTGCCACCTGTGGTTTAACTGTTTGAAGGATTCCTCAGCATCAGCCCTAGAGTGGAAGATAAAAAGTGAATTGAAAGATAGGAAGTAAGGAGGTTTGGGCAACCAACATTATTCCTAGGAATTTATTCATCAAGTGGTCTTAAGATTGCATGTAAATTCTTTGAAATATAGTTGCTTAATTCATTTATTATAATAAAATATACAATAAATTCTATCAATCATCACTAAAGAAACAGAGAAAGCCAGTGTTTAGGTAATAGAATTTGCTGATTCTAGGGAGACTAAGGTACTGTGAAACTGTATATAAACTTAAAATTTTGGTGAATCAAGTATAAGAGGAAGGAGAATCATTTTGTAAGAGCACATGTAAAAATTACTTAGGTGTGTTATTTGCCTGGAAGACAAACAAGAGACAACAGTGTATGTACGTGTGTTTTCTTCCACACACAAAAATATTTTAGCTATTTTAGTGCAAGAAGGGTGTTAAACTTGACTTTGTCTCTGTGAAATCAGAATATTTTTAAAAATTGGGGCCAAATTTGAACAGTTAGATATTTTAAAAAATGGTATATATGTATTCTGTATTTTGATGGACATTAGCAAAATGAATGATAAACAATTTAGAGTTCTTGACATTAAGAAATCCAACAGTTGGAAGAAAATGAGGGTGTCTACCTGAATAGGAAAATTATTATTTTTTTTAATTAAATTTTGGGGATGACATTGGTTAATAAAATTATGTAGTTTTAAGTGTAAGATTCTGTGATAAATCACCTGTTTATTTCATTTTGGGACCACTACCCAAATTCAAATATTCTTTTATCCCCATATATTTGACCCACATTTACCATTTACTACCCTTCACCCTCCTTCTCTCTGGTAACCACTGTACTGTTGTCTGTGTCTTTGAGTTTTTGTTTGTCTTGTTTGTTCATTTGTTACTTTCAGTTTTGACTCACATATGAGTGAAATAATATGGTTCTTAACTTTTTCTGTCTGACTTATTTTGCTTATTATGGTGACAATTATTAAAAGTGCACTTGATTGTTTTTTCAAATATCAGACTGTCATGAATTACAGTGTTCTTTCTTACTCTGGGCCTGTGAGTAAGTTGCAAAATCAGTTTTCAACTAGATGTAATATGCTAGGACACATTCCCATTGAAATTGCACTAAAGTCTGGTGGTGATTTTGAAATGAAATAAATATAAAAGAATATCTAAGTGATACATGTGTATTTGAATTATGTAACTTTAGAGTAGGGCTAACTTTATATTTTCTATTAATTTGTCTTAGTCATTAAACATCGGCGAGTATAGGTTAAAAATTTACATGTGGAAGAGCTATTAAAACTTAATTTGAACATCTTTAGTATATCCATCAGTTCTTTTAAGGTCAGTTATATATCATATGATCTCACGTATAAGTGGACCTAATGAACAAAACAAACAAGTAAGCAAAATAGAACCAGAGACATGGAAATAAAGAACAAATGGGCAGTGACCAGAGGGGAGAGATAGGAGAATAACATGGGAAAGAAGGGGAAAGCTTAAGTCAAGGAACATGTATAAAGGACTCATGGACAAGGACAATGGTGGGGAGGATGGAATGCAGAAGGGAGGTGGGCAGAGCAGGTGAGAGTATTCAGGGACAATGGGGACAACTGTAATTGAACAATAATAATTTTTTAAGCCAGTTATAGTTATCTACTTCCCAACCTATTGGGGAAAGTGGCAAAATAATTTCTGGCTTAACTTTCCACAATACAGATATTAATTGTGTAAATAAAACTTTTGAAAAATCATTTGACCAAAATCCATAAGACAGAAACATTTGTGGTTCAAATTTATACAAGCTATACCTTATTCTCTATTATATATTTATAAACCATGAAAGATAATGCACACTAGTTGTTGAAGTCTATAGACTTCCATGCATTATTTATAGCATCAGTAAAATTTTGAGTATTTACATAATAATTGGCACTAGCAGTAAAAGTACAAGGCTATAAATTTTCCCAAATGCCAGTAAATGCCGATGGTGGAGATAAATAGAAAAAGGTTATTTTATCATAGCTGATTTAATGCTCTGTTTTGTATATACATATATCTTTCTACAAAGCCAGTGAGATTTGGCAATGAAAAATGATAACTAGGAACAAATTGTACATTATTAGAAATAACATTTAAATTATACTTGTATATGTGAGCACTATGTAAATAAAATATTCTAGGTTTTCAGGTTTTAAGTGAATTTAGTTATCTTTTGAATAATTTAAGTATATTGACAAGATTTTCACTCAAGGAAAACAACATTGGATTACTCATCTTTTTTCATTAGCTAGTAAATCCAGCTGACAATTTAGGAATACACGTTTTAGCAGAACTGTGTTGCTATAATTTAATTGCATTGCATTGTATTGAACAGGTCCAAGAGATATTTTGTTTACAGAGAATAAAAATAAAACATGAATATATATATGTGTGTGTGTGTGTGTGTGTGTGTATGTGATTTGAGTTTGTTTTGTTTTCCTTTGAATGTGGAGAAGATGGAAACAGAGATTCCATAGGATTTATTTTTTATTGAAGTTAGTAAAATCCCTTTGCTATGGATATCTCTATAATCTGAGCAAAGTTATTCTTTGTTAACTTTTTTCATAATTTTTTAAGTTTATTATAAGTGTCTTTACATATGTGTCTTTAAGCTAGTTACCTAATCAGGGCTCCTCAACCTCCGGGCAGGGACCAGTGTCAGTTCGGGCCTGTTAGGACCAGGGCCACACAGCAGGAGGTGAGCTTGAATGTAGTGTGCTTGCATCATCCTGAAACCTGCCCCCACTACCCCCTTCTGTAGAAAAAAACAGTCTTTCATGAATATAGTCCCTGGTACCATAAAGGTTGGGCACCACATTTAGATTCTAAATGACTAACTTTCTTTAAGAAGATAGCTCTTATAGGTTAACAAAACAAAAAAGGAAACCAAAAATAGTATTTAAAATAACACTTTTATTTCATAGCATCTTTTTACTAGCTGGTCTGTCTTCAATGCCTCCCTGCAGCAGCACATTACCTGACAGACAGCCAAGGAAATGTATTCTGTAGAGAAAGAAACAGTAATCTTTTACTGCAAGCTTGCTTCTGAGAAAGGGGATGCTTATCCACGGTGTCTTTTTCTTTTTTTCTTTTCTTTTCTGTTCTTTCTTTCTTTCTTTCTTTCTTCCTTCCTTCCTTCCTTCCTTCCTTCCTTCCTTTTTTCTCTTTCTTTCTTTCTTTCTTTCTTTCTTTTTCTTTCTTTCTTTCTTTCTTTCTTTCTTTCTTTCTTTCTCTGTTTTGTTGGTTGTGCTGTTACAGTAGTCCCACTTTTTCTCCCCTCCACCACCCACCCTGTACCTCCCCCTCCCACCAACATCCCCACCCTCCTTAGTTCATGTCCATGGGTCATACGTATAACTTCTTTGGCTTCTCCATTTCCTATATAATATTCTTAACCTCCCCTGTCTATTTTGTACCTACCTATTATGCTTCTATTTCCCTACCTTTTCCCCCATTTCTCCCCTGCCCTCTCCCCACTCATAACCCTCCATGTGATCTCCATTTCTGTGATTCTGTTTCTGTTCTAGTTATTGCTTAGTTTTGGGTTTTGTTTTTTTTTGTTCTTGGTTTTTGTTTTTTTTTTTTTTTTTGGTTTGTTTGTTTTTTTTAGGTTCAGTTTTGATAGTTGCGTTTGTTGTCATTTTACTGTTCATATTTTTGATCTTCTTCTTTTTCTTAGATAAGTCCCTTTAGCATTTCATATAATAAGGGCTTGGTGATGATGAACTCCTTTAACTTGACCTTATCTGGGAAGCACTCTATCTGCCCTTCCATTCTAAATGATAGCTTTGCTGGATAGGGTAATCTTGGATGTAGGTTCTTGTCTTTCATGACTTGGAATATTTCTTTCCAGCCACTTCATGCCTGACTTCAAGAAATCAACTGATAGTCTTGTGGAAAGTCCTTTGTAGGTAACTATCTCCTTTCCTCTTGCTGTTTTTAGGATTATCTCCTCTTTAATCTTGGGAAATTTAATTATGATGTGCCTTGGTGTGTTCCTCCTTTGGTTCAATTTCTTTGGGACTCTCTGGGCTTCCTGGACTTGAGAAGTCTATTTCCTTCGCAAGATTGGGGAAGATTTCCTCCATTATTTTTTCAAATAAGTTTTCAATGTCTTGCTCCTCTTCTTCTCCTTCTGGCACTCCTGTGATTTGTATGTTGGAAATATAAAGTTATCCCAGTGGTTCCTCAGCCTCTTTTCATTATTTTGAATTCTTGTTTCTTTATTCTGTTCTGGTTGCATGCTTATTTCTTCCCTCCATTCCAAATTGTTGATTTGTATCCTGGTTTCCTTTCCTTCACTGTTGGTCCTCTGTATATTTTTCTTTATTTCATTTTGCATAACCTTCACTTCTTCCTCTATTTTGCATCCATACTCCATCACTTCTGTGAGCATCCTGATTACCAGTGTTTTGAACACTTCATCTGATAAGTTGGTTATCTCCTTGTCACTTAGTTCTTTTTCTGGAGTTTTGACCTGTTCTTTAATCTGATTTGTTCTTTCATATTACTTTGTCTCAGAGCAACTGTTATGTTGTAAGGGGTGGAGCCTTAGATACCCACCAGGGTGGGGCCACCCATTTCTCTTTCTCCATTGAACTTTTTGTATCTAGTTTTCTCCAGCACCTTTTCAGATCTTGGGAGGATCTAGACTTTTCAAGACCCCAAACACCTAAGGGATTGAATGAGTGATACACTTTTGTAGATTCTGTGTACTTGCCAAGACAAAGCAAGAAATATTTATAGAAAAATAATGAAACATTCCTCTAGCTTTCTTTGTGCAGCTGTGTTCTGTGTTTATGTGCCTAGGTGTTCTTTTTATTTCATTTGCTGGATTCTGGCACACCTGTCCTCCCCCCATGACTAGACTTTTAATGATGTCAAGATGAATGACTCAAAGGAAACAGTGGATAGGAAATACATTATTACTCAAATTCTGTTACATAGCAAACAGTAAAAAGATTCTTCAATGCAAAAAGCTCAGGTTTAATGAGAAGTGAAAGATAAGAGGTGTGTGATTCTGATATTTAATGTAGTTAAGGGCAGGCTACAGTAGGACCCTATCCCTCACCTCTCCCCCACAATTGGCTGGGGGATTGCATAGTTTGAGCTTACCTGTCATAGTCAAGGAAAGGACATCCTGGGTTTGCTTTACTTCTTCTTCTTTGTTTTGTTATGTTTATACATTGACATTAGTTTCCTGTGCACATTTCTACAATATATGATCTATATATTGCATTGTGTGCCCACCACCTAAACTCAAATCACCTTCTGTCTCTACACCAAATAAACAAACAATCCAATAAAAAAAAAATGTGCAGAAGGCCTGAATAGTCACTTCTCCCAAAAAGGCATACAAATGGCCAACAGATACATGAAAAGATGCTCAACTTCACGAGCTATTAGAAAATGCAAATCAAAACTAAAATGAAATCCTAGGTTTTCCTCTTGCTTGCCTAGATGTGAGGTAAAATGGAAAAGAGGAAGGAAGGAATTGGAAGTTGTTAGCAATCAATGTCAACAATGGAATAAGACTCACAGAGTGAGAAAAAGTCTGGGAGGGAAAATATGTGATGTGATCTCTAGACACTTAAGAATTTCACATTGTGTCACAGAGACTAAGTATTCATTCACTGAGCAGTTACAGAGGAGTAGAAATTAGCTGTAGTTAACTGACAGTATTAGTGTCATGTATAAACGTCTTCTAGCTTTTCAAAGAAAAAAGTTTAGAGTGCATAAAAAGATTGTTACTATCCCTATTTGTCTTTGAAGACTAGAGGGGATTACAGTCAATTTGAAGAGAATACTGTTGTAAATTAGTTTTAACAAAAATTATATTGTAAAAACGTTCTCTATTTTTGGTTGTATTTAAGAGAATTCCTGAGATTCTGATTATTGTTTACCATAAGAATCTTAAAACTTTCTGTTTTCATTAGATTCTTAATTATGTACACTAGACTATTACTACCGTTTGACATTTTATAAGCTGTCATTTTTACAATTTATTAAAATGGCGTATAATTGTCCAAATTGTCTCAGCAATAGCTCTATAAAAGGTTAATGGGAAGAATCACAAAGTTTGGTGAATAAAAAATAAAAAAGGCAAATATGCTTTCAAATAAATATAGTTGAATAAACAATGGTATATTTTGAGGGATCTTGAAAGTTAGCAAAATAAAATATATAGAGGAAAATGAATAATCTGGTTTTATAAATATTAATCTGGACACATACACACAGTGTCGTACACACATATCACAACAATGTCGTGATAGCCAGAAAGAAAGGGGGTAGAGTCTAGGTGGGGATGGGAAGGGGGGAGGATGGAGACAAAAAGAGACTTTGTTTGGGGCAGTGAGCTCACAGCGCAGTGTACAGATGATGTTTTATTGAATAAACTCAATTTAAAAATTATTAAAATTAAAAAAGAATAAATAATATTAATCTGGAGGCACATCAGAAAAAATTTAGGATATATTTAAATATAAAATAATATATAGCTCAATATCTGTTTGGAACTGGATTTGGAAAGTATTAATATGTAGTTAATAGCCAAGAGCTTAAAGCTGACAATATCTGTACAAAACATATAAAGTAACTGCAAACTAATATGCATACTTTTTGAAGGATCATAATACCTAATGCTTTGTGTGCTCATGGAAATATTGGGCCTTAGAAGAATCTGAAAAAAGCAAATGAAGGCTCCTCATTTACTCCTGGTGAGAAGACACTGCCATTGTCATAGGTCCCAAGGAAACAGAGAATTCCAAAAGAGGAAGGGTACATGATCAATGGATTATATCCCATATGAAGGAATAAGGAGTAAAATATATTGTCTAAAAAAGCACTGAAGAAATTGGAGTGCAACTTCCTTCTAATGAAGGTAGATAATGAGAAGAGATAAGAAATGAATCAAATGGAGGGAAAAAGCACAATGCAAGAATTTTGGAGAAATACAGTTAGATAAAGTCATCTTAGAACTTAACTAATGGATACCAGCCACATGGGTTGTAAGACTTGGTATATGAAGTGTATAGTGAAGAATGAAGAATAATATCCTAGAAAAGTAAGAAGTGTGCAGACATTAAGTAATATTTAATAGTTTAATTTCACAGAAAAACTTTTGGTATTCATTAGTGAGTGTGCTTGTAGGGAAAACCAGAGAATGAAGAGAAAATTTGCTTTATTTAACTTAATAATTATGATGCATTGGATTGTAAGGTATTTTGATGACAGAATTAATGATGATATTTTTCTGAGAGCAGTCTGGCCTAAATATATATCATCCACTCTATCTCTCATATTCTTTTCAAGGTCCTGAATTATATACATTTGCAATCTTATAAATAGAAACCTATAGTTTGGGAATTCAACAGCATTTTATTTCCATCATGCTCATAATGAGATTTCCTGCTTTAAACCTAAATTAAATTGTACTCCTATCTCCTACAAAGAGATGTTGTTTATATTAATTTCTTGCATGGTTTACTATATGAATAAATGGTGAGAGGAAGCATAAAGTAAAAGGAGGTTAAATTTTCATTTGACCTCTCATAGTATGTATGAAGTTAGAAAAATAAAGAAAAACAAAACAAAAAATAACACAAGCAAAATACTTGGCAAGAGAAAGTTCAAGGTCCTTGGCTCAGAGAAGATGAGTACTGGATTCCATCCTCATGAGATATAAAAGGATGGAACCCAGGGCACAGAGTAGACAATTGACAGTTCAGAAAAGAAGATGCATCACCATGGAAACAGCAGAAAATGATTCTTTCCTTGACCTAAGGACAAAGAAAGCTATTTATATACATTTTGGCAGATTAAATATGGATTTCTGTGGTGATGTGCAGACATATAGTACAATATGAGAAACAGTACTTCTTGCATGTGGCTGGACATGGAAGACTTCACTGATGAAAAATATGCCAAGAGCTAAACTTACCTGCCTAAATTTCAGAGAAGAAATAGAATGGTGCTTTTCAATGCCAGCCACTATGCTTAAACCAAGCCCTAACGTCATCACTGCCACATAGTGAGTCCACAGTCACCTCAAATAAATAAAACACCAAATGATGTTTAAGGAAAAAGTGGATACATTCCTTAGATAAATGGCTAAGCATTTAACAATTAATTGACAAACTTCTATGTCTAGTATAGAGTCCCTTTTATCTTAGAGAGACAGAATTAGGCAATTCTGTCAGGTCCTTCCTAGGGTGGGTAATCTATGAAAATGAAATAATACTGTTGCCTGTGCCTCTTTTTATCTTTTCATCACTGTTGCTTCTTATTTCTTATCACCATAGTAGACTCTGCAGTGATTTTACCTTACTAGCACAGATCTTAGAAACACAATAAACACTTGTTCAATAAACAAATGCTCGCAAATTTGTAGAGACATGGAAATCTATAATTATAAATTCTGAGTTAGCCAACATTTATTGACATTAGTTGTTTTTTTTATGTAGTTCATCTCAGTGAATTCTGTGGCCAGAATCACGTGTGATAATATCTTGTTGAATGCATTACAGCTAGTGCAATGCCAGGACTTAGCCATACACTCTACAGCTGTTTCTCACATGTCAAGTGAGAACTCAGTTAGAAGGGTGGGAATCGGTGACTCTACATGACTGGCTATGAGGGACAAAAGAGCTGTCGCATAAGCTTTATCTCATTGTAGATAAAAGACACGTTGTGTTTAATAATAGTTCTTGTGTCTTTTGTTTCAGAAAAATGGCAGTGCTGGTATGTTTGCGATTTAGTTGAATTAGTGATTAGTATATAGCCAGAAGTAATTTCATAAAAATACTTTCAGTGTCCTTTGCTCTCCTGAAGTGATGAATGAAAAAATTTTAATTACTGTGCATCAATATTTTCTGCCAATCCCTAGGCCTGTCAGATTTGTGTAAGATAGGAAGTGAAAGGAGATCGAAAAGGCAAAGCTGCCTTAGAATACAGTCAGACAATTGTGTGTTGTTAAATGGTTAATTGATATTTCAAAATGTTTCAGGTAAAATTTGAACATCTTGCATGAGTTGCATGATTCTTTTTATAGTCATACCTATTAAATCTAGAATGTTTGTTAGAATATAATTTTTTTTAAGATTTTATTTATTTATTTTTAGAGAGAGGAGAAGGGAGGGAGAAAGAGCAATGTATGGTTGTCTCTCACATGGCCCTCACTGGGGACCTGGCCCACAACCCAGGCTTGTGCCCCAACTGGGAATCAAACCGGGACCCTCTGGTTCCCAGCCCATGCTCAATCCACTGAGCTACACCAGCCAGGCTAGGTTTTTATTTTGTGTGTGACATTTTGTTGTTTGTTGAATAGAGTGATAACAGTATGGGCAAAAATGGAAAGCAGTGATCATAAATATTTATAAAAATGGTATTCTTAAAAATGGATAATCTGTGTAAAAGAAATTGAGGGGGAAAAGTACATTTCAAGAAAGGTATTTTAAATTAAATTTTCAATGCTATTTTAAGAATTTGATTCTCTAAATTAAAGAATGTGGATAAAATTTGATAGCACATTAGCAAAATAGGTGCTGAAGAAATATATGTAGAATAATATAGATTTTTGTAAATTATTGATCAAATCAAAAGAATAATTTTTATAGCCACTGAAGCATTACAGGGTAAGTGACTTAGTATGCAGTTCACTCAGGAAATAGCATAATAAACTATAAGGAAGTTTTCCTGAAGCAGTTAATTTTTAAGCATAGAAAAACTTGACCCAGTTTTTTGGTAATATTTTATCTCCTATCTAAAACCACCTGCAAATAGCTTATTTGCATGGAGATAAAACATGAGGACTTTCATCTTCCTTTTCCTTATTAGTGGAATAACAAACCTGTGTTCATGAAGTACAGCATCGTTTTTGTTGTAAATGAAGAATCTGCCAACTTTCTGCCACATCTGGCTGCTGAGCTATAAGCTATGAATAAACAGTAGACATTCGATTGCCAGCAGCCATTGTATAAAAAATGTGAATTTCTTTCCCACCCCTCAGTCAAATTTCCCTTGACTGTAAGTGTATTCCATCTTTGAGAACAACCAAGACTGTAAAAAGAGATCAGGTTTTGTGGTGCAAGGGACAAACCATTTATTAGATAACATAAAGAAGTACAAATTTATGTGTAGTTCATAAGCTCAATCTTTTCCCGATGTTCAATTACCCATAAAAGTTAAAATGGTTACTATAGAAAGAACATTTTCACAGTATCAGATTTAACATTTGCCTTGTAAAGTAATTTCTACCCTTTTTTGAGAAACTTACAACAAAATGATTAATTTTATGAAGAATCTGGAATCAGAGTGAAATCTTAATGACTCTCCCCTGGGCAAAGAGGATGAGGACAGTTTAAACATAACAGCTAAAGAGTTTAGCATTTGAAATGTATATTTAACTGAAAAATAAGGAAGAATTGCAACATCTATAAAATTCCAAGTCCTACATTAACATTTTTCCCCATAACTTCCAAATGGACCTCATCTTCCGTACTTTAAACTTTCAAAATAGTTGCCTGTATATAAGTAGAATTATTACCAACAGATACATGGAAAAAATTTAGTATGGTTATATAAAAATTTACTACAGTAGGGAGCAGCAAACTCTTTTTGTATTAAGATAGCAGTGTCTATTAAAATATATCACCAGATTGGATGTAACCATAAAATATCTGAGACCGTTCTCATGATCTTTTGCTTTTATTAATAGATTCTCATAAGATAATGGCCTTTTTTTCTTAGCAGCCATAATAAAACTGTCGACCCCTATTATACTTATAACTTAATAAAACTTGTACACTTTTGTCCCCAGTCATCTGCTTAGTTGAATTTTTCCTGTATCATTCTTAAACTTCAAGTTTGTCTATATCTCTGTTTCAAACTGAGATTATGTTGAATTTTCATAGATATGTATGTTCTTGTCTATCACTCCTAGTTTAATTGTCATGGATCCTGTCCTGAAGAATCCATATGTTGTGGCCAGTATGTAAATAATTCCTCATGTGAATCATGTGAGGAGAAAACTTGGGGACTACACAATCCCCTCTGAGACACAGAGAGAGAGAACCAGAGAGAAAATGTCCGAGAGTGGGCCTGGGCCGGAGAGTGGGGGCCCAGGAGTGGGCAGGGGAGGGCAGAGAGTGTGGGGGACCCAGGAGTAGGCCAGTGAGTGGGGGCCCATGAGCAGGCCGGATAGACTGAGGGGGCCTAAGAGAGGCTTGGAATGCCTCAGCCACTCTCTCCAGAGGAGAGAGCTGGGGCTGACCCCTGCCTTGATAGGCTCTTATTGTCTTTCTGAGCACATTACATTGAGGGTAGTTTTCATTTACTATGCACAGGTCCTCATCAGGTGATAGACAACAAAGGAGAGGACATCAAAGGAGGATATCTGCAAATGTAAAGGCAAAAGGGATTGGGCTGAACTTGAGAGGTTTATCAGACTTTCAGGAAACCACTTTGGAGATATGTAATCAGCACTTGTTCTTTTAACCAAAGGTGAGAGAGCATAGCAAGTCTTATCTCTAGGAAAAACTGTAGGGGTGATTTACCCAGGAAGACCCATCCATGCACATGGGGCCTGCTTGCCGACATGCTTCCCACTGAGACTTTTTTTAAACAATGAATGGCTGAGCTACATTTCCCATAATGCATGGAATAGTTCCCTATATTTAATGCCTTTTGAAAATTGACATTAACTCTTTTAATAATCTGTATTTTCTACCTATAATTTATAATTTTCATAGGAGATATACAAAATATTTTTTCATGTCTCAGAATTTTTTTTAATTCCCAATAAGTGATGGGTACATACTCCTAAGTTCTAAAGAAGAATGAACAACTCTTTGTAGATTTAATAAGAAAGTAGCCAGATGCATTCTGTTACTCCTAATCCTACACTTAACCTCCATCGGTTATGCTTTTATTTAAAGAGAAGATGAGACATTCAAAGACCAATCATACAGAAATTGAATTGTACTCCCGTGAGAGTGTTTCCAGTCATTTCCTTTAGAGACAAAGGAGGAAGGATTAATCTTTCTTTTTATTCTATGGCTAAGTAGGGCAAGAGTTCAAAGGCATTGGCCAGATCAGATGTTTTTTGCTTTCAACATTTTGAAGACTAAAATCCTGTTGAGGCATTTGTGATGGCAGGACGAGAAAAGGGAAAAGCCATCAGAATATGCATCCACGGTTTTGGATGAGTGACTATCCTATAGGCCAAGTAAATGTCATAGAAGATATAAAAAGCTTGTACCCTTACCTTCTATCCACTGACTGTTGCAATAAATGAATGGGGAAACAAACTGTCCAAATTAGAGAATATGTAGGGGCCGAGTTCCAAAGAACTCAGAAATGCACTCTACAACAGAACCAGCTTTGGGGTGCCTGCCTCACGAGAGATAGGTCATGTTACTTTAAAACACTTTCTGCTCTTTTATTTTTTCCTGCTATACTCATCCCGCTCTTCCTACTACAGTTCTGAGAGAGCCATGACAACAAAAGGAGACCTGGATAAGCAAGGAAAGGAGGGAGGACTGACCACACCGCCTCCTGGTACATATTAATTTTAAGTTGGGGGTGGAAGAGTAGGGAGGGAAAATGTTTTGATTTGGTTGCAAGATTTTAGTTTTGATTTACATTTAAGTAGACCTTTTAAAGCCTGAAGAAAGTCAAATTTAGCAAAATCAAATTTGTATGCATTAAAATTTTGTTGAAAATGACTAGACAGCTAGAGATTGATATTATTTTTAAGGAGTGGGGCTAAGAGATCCTTATGTGCATGTTTTAAGGCAGCATTGGGAGGGGGGCACATTGTTTATTCCTTTGCACCAATAATTTCAGACTGACTGATAAACCTGCTATATAAGTATTATGAAAATCTTACAAAACACCCTTAGTGTCTTCAGTCATGTTTCCTTCTCTAACCTGTTCCTGTCAACAACACAATTTGAAAGTTGATTATATCTTCTTTCTCATGTAGAATAGATACTCTATCTTTGTATTACTTTTTCCTTTTTCTTGTCTTCTTTTCTCTTTGCCCTGTATGTATAAAAAAAGTACATCCTGAGTTTTCTTCTTATTGATGACAAATGATTAGGGTCTAAATCCATAAGATAACCTATGTTCTGAGGGAAGTCTTAAGATAGTTAAAGTCCTGTGAGAAAACAAACAGAATGGAACACCCTCAACTACGGATTTGGATATGACTTTATTTAATCTGTCTCTGCAGGCTAAAGCAGATCTCCATCTTCCTCAAACACACTGTTAATTTTAAGGTGGGGATGTTATATGTGTCTCATCTGTATACCTGTGTGTATAGGTACATGCATTTATGTGTTATTGCTCTTACAGTATTTTTGGTTTGTAGAATTAGACAGTGCTTTGGGAGATGAGTTGTCCAAAAAGAATAGCACAAAGTCTATTCTACTGAATTAAGTAAATAAATAGAAAATGTGCTGATTGTTGTTTCCACATTGATTATGGGGAAGACACAGTCATTTAAAAAATAAATTAAAATTTGCTTCTATTCTAGATGTGAATATATGTGGCTTACAAAGAGGTCCAAATTATGCTCATGAAGGAGTTTCCCTAATTCTCTCTAGTTTTGTTTCTCTTTCCTCCATTGCCTCTTCATCAATTAACTATCCCAGGAGTTCCCTAAAAGGATTATGAAATGGATAAAAAGAAGAAGCGCAAGGCAACTTTGGGTCCCTGGAGCTGGAGACCAATCAGCTGAAAAATGAATCCTGGCTCTGAAGAGTAAGAGTTGGCTCGTTTGGAGAAGCAGGAAAGAACACAAATCAAAGTCAATCTGCTCCTTTTTCTTCTTCTCCTAAGAGCTAATTCTTATTTTTTTTTTCTTAGTAGACATATTAAAAATACAGATTTAATGGATACTTTTAACCTGGTCAAAAACATAGAATTGTTAAAAGTATGGGAGCAATTATATTTAAGCTAGTAAAATATGTTCCAAATCGATTCTTCTATTTTTCTAAGAACTGGAGGGCATTTCAGGACCATGCTGGGATTAGTGTTCAATTGCTTTGTTCACCAGGAGTGTGTAGAAACCCATGGCATGGAAAACAAAAGATATTTCTAAGGTTAAGAAACAGGTTATGTTAATTGTGTATAAAAAACATCTTTTTAATTTTGGCAATCAGTTTTTCCCACACTCAATCTTATGGTAGTCCCTATTTTAGGCCCATAATTTCTGTATTTCTATAGTCTCCATGACACCACAATACCAAATGTCCTTGGTTAAATTCAGGAAGAATGTCAAAGATTCAGTTTATCAGGTAATATTGGGAAATTGACTATGACACTTTAAAAAGAACCATTATTAAAATAGCCTTGTTAAAGATTTGACCCCATTAGAGTACTCTTATTGATAGAGACTTATGTGAATTATGTATATATTGAAACAGGTTCCGATGTCTTGTAAAAGCTCAGACTCTCACTGGCAAGAGAAGTAAAAGAGATCACATATAACTATGCCATGCCAGGCATAGTTAACCAGAACATGTTAAATAACTACTTCCTTGAAAGTGTCTTTGTTTACCTTCTTTGGCTCTATGTGTCTCAAATTGTTAATTTAAAAAGTATGAATAATAGATCACTCTTTGAGTATTAGCTGAGTTAGTATACATAAGGTTGTTTAGATGAGAGTCAGTATAACCCTGACCAATGTGGCTCAGTTGAGTGGGAGTCATTCCAGAAAATGAAAGGTGACCAGTTTGATTCCTGGTCTGGGCACAGGACTGAGTTACAAATTTGTTCCCAGTTGGTGCGCTTGTCTTGCACCAACTGATTGATGAGGCAACCAATTGATGTTTCTCTCTCACATAGATGTGTCTCTCCCTCTCATTCTCCTTCTCTCTAAAAATAAATAAATATCTTTTAAAAAGAGTGTCAGTAGAGGTCTGGCTGGTGTGGGTCACTGGATTGAGCACAGGCTGCGAACCAAAGGATCACCAATTTGATTCCCAGTTAGGACACATGCCTCAGTTTCAGGCCAGGTCCCCGGTAGAGGGAGCGCCAGAGGCCACCGCACATAGATGCTTCTCTCCCTCACTCTCTCCTTCC
The DNA here is from genome assembly GCA_004026765.1 of Micronycteris hirsuta. Classification (NCBI taxonomy): domain Eukaryota; kingdom Metazoa; phylum Chordata; class Mammalia; order Chiroptera; family Phyllostomidae; genus Micronycteris; species Micronycteris hirsuta. Next base: position 124,640 of record PVJI01000319.1, on the reverse strand, counting down.
TGTACCCTCTATCTAAAAATAAGTAACTAAAATTGTAAATTTATAAAAGAAAGAGTGTCAGTGTATAGTAAGTACCCAATAAATGTCATCTGGTAGTGGTTAGCAGTAGTACTAGTAGTAGTAGTATCCTCTTCTCATGTTGGACAATAAAGCCTTCGTGTATCTGGATAATATTATAAATAGGAATCAACCTTTGTTAGTTTTGATCATTTAATATCTCTCATCTATTGATGTCTGTGATGCCAAATGATGCCTCCTATGCCAAATGAGGCATGATTTTAATCTGGCAAATAATTAAATCTATTAAACTCTAAGACATTATGTAATTTAAACAGAAGTCTACATAGAAATGTCAGATGGGGCTCTAAGAATAAGAGGAAAATATTAAATATTTAGCAAATAATAGATTGAGTTAATATCTAAAACATTACTGAGAACAGTTTTTTCTCTTTTGTCCACATGCAGCTTTCATTTGTTAGTAATTTGTGAAGTTGAAGTAACTAATAATAAAACAAACTTCTGGAGATATTGCCAAAATTTAGAGATTATCATTTTGGTGGTTTTTCTCAGTGTCAGGCATTTTGAAAACTGTGTTTTGTTCAAAGCAAAAAGACAGGGACCTCGTTTCATGTACTAGTGAAGAGTGTTCTGAAAGCAAACAGCTATGCTCATGAAGGTGATTAGATTAAGATATTGTGCATCAGAGCGGTAGTTCATGTCTGCAGCGTTTCCCCTCTGTCTGCTCCGAGAGATAATATGTGCGTCCACAGCAAAACTTACAGAATTTTGTTCATCATTTTGGCTGAACGTTCTTGGTTTGATGTTTAATGAATTGTGCCGCTCTTCTCATTTAGCAATTCCTATGTTTTTTGGCTTTAGATGCTTGTCAGCTCTGCAGATTTGTGTAGCAATGTTTACTCACTATCCCAGTGAAAGAGATGGAATCTTATTCCAAATAAAGGTTACACATTTTTCTGAAAGCTGGTAAATGACATAAAATTTTTATAGGAACGACAAATTTCCTTGTAGGGCTTCCGTCCTTGATTTGATGACTGTGTTATCTAGCCAAAAGGAGGAGACCTCATTCATGTCTCTCCTGTTTTCAACCAGGACATTGTGGGTTTTGACATAATCATTTTCTGGTCCATTTTCAATAACCGCTCTCTGTGGATCAAGTGGCAACCACAGGCTCCTAGGGAGAGGGGTAGTTGCGACAAGACAGAGGTGTGTTTTGTTTAATATCTTACATTATTAGACTACCATACTTGTTTATTTTTCCACAAATAATATGTTTAATTTGGAGTTTGCAATAGTTCATCTGTTTAGTCATTAAGGTATGCGTGCTAAATACCACAAATGGGATCTAGACCTCAATAAGTACTTAATAAATGTTTGGGAAACAAAATGTATATAAGATTTCCCTTTTTTATTGTAGCATATTCAGTGTGTAGATTAAGGAAAGTAAGAACTAGCATAAAAGGTGAAAAACATACATAAAAATCAGTTAGATGAACTACTTCATGTGCTTGAAATTTTAATGAGTCCTCTAAGAATTTCCAAAGCTATAATGCTTTTCGGACTAAAATTTCTCAGATCATTTCTTATTAGTATGAGTGCCTGAACTTATTAATATTTCAGACACCCATGCTGTTAAATTCTAGGTTTCCTATATGTTCCCTTTTTCCTTAGATTTTTATTTTATTCATTAATAAAACATTTTATCTGACTAGTAAACCAAAACATATTGTATATGAAGGCTGCTGCCTTGCCTTTTTTATGGTATTTTGCTTCAATATAAGCCAAGGTGACTTTACTTTCTTCAATTAATTTTTTAAAAAAATCAATGACTAACCTCAAGTAAATCAGGATGTGTGTTCTTTTCAAGCTTACATTCTAGTTCATTTTCGTGACTGACTTTCTTTTCCATTGTTGTAACTAATTCTAATATCCCCTTTCTACTTTCTATCTATTTGCAACTTCTGGTTTGCCCCAGGTTAGAAAACTAGAAAAATAAACTGGGAGAACTCTGTGTTACTCAGGGTTCCTGAGTCCCAGAGTAGAAGTCAATAATAAAGAATTCTTCAGTCTTTTGGCAGATGCTTCAGTCTTTGGTACTTGTCCTTTGTAGCTCAGAATGTGGTGCAGACATCGTCATGGCTAATCACAATTCTGAGAACTCCTAGAGATGCTATGAGGCCCAACCAAAGCAAGGTCTTGTGGTGAAGCTTCCTTAAAGAGGGAATATTTTCATTGACATAAAAAAAATAAAAATGAACTAGAAGGAGAAGAACAATGGGGAGAGAAAATTCTAAGCAGATATAATTGGGGCTTTGTGATGTGGAAAACAAATGAAACACCGAGTAGGATGGTATGGCTCGGACGTCGTGGAGGTCCAAGCAGCGTAAGGCATGGCACACAGCAGGACAGGTAGGAAAGGAGAGAAGTTAAATACCCACTCAAGGATTTTCACTCCGTGGTAAAGATTTTATTCTGAATCCTAAAATCATCAAAGAATCTTAGAGTTTTAAAAGGGAACAAAATGTCCATAAGTTACAAAAAGCAGAAGGACTGAAAATAAATTCATGTATTATTTCTCCCTGAACCCCTTTCTTAAATCCAATGACCCTGTTATAGATATTTTTAGTTGTTCACATTGATTTTGCCCTACTGAAAAAAGATACATTCCTGAGAGTCCTATACACAGCAACTCCAGCAATACCAATTGATTGCAGAGGTTAACAATTAGAAATAGGTTTTCTATCTTTGGCCTAAAAGAGTAAAACATGCCAGGAAACTGTGGCATAATATTTGTGTAAAGAGATCCTTCTTACTTACTAATGACTCCGGAACTTTGTCCTGGAGAGTGAAGTTTTCAGAAGGCTAATCTTGGATGAGATAGCTTGATACACATGTGTTAGATGTAGGTATTGTATATACAACCAAACTCAGCATTGTGTTGTTTTTATTAGTCTAATTTTTACTCCATTTCAGAAAGAATACATACAATTTGGAGATGTTTTTCTCCCTTTCTCATCCCGTCCCTCCTCCTCTCTCTAAAATCAATATGCATGTCCTTGGGTGAGAATAGAAAAAAAAAATATATATAGGCCGTTTATCCAAAATTTACATTCAACTGGCTATGCTGTATTGTACCTGGCAACACTAAACTGATTCCTCACCAGTTCTGCTGGGAGCCCTTAAGATCTGTGCCAAATTGAGGAAAGGTAGCTTCCTTTGGATTTTTAAATTAGCTGTTCAAGGACCAGTGGCTTCTCTTTCAACAGAAGCAAAACCTTGGGAGAGTTAGTTCCTCTTAGGTTGCCTTAGGGCAATGCACAGTGAAATATACAGATGTGAACAGTCAACAGCTGATAGATTCTCTATGACTGTGGAATGGATGGGTCTGTTCCCATAAGAGGGATCTGGACGGGATATCTTATCTCAGTTCTCAGTGATGTTTAGGTAATATTTCTATGTCTTTTTTTTGTTTGTTTTGTTTTGTTGTTATGACTTTGTCCTCTTAACAATTAATTTTCTGACTTTGCCTCTTATAGAAAACTGAAGAATTATACCTACAGATAACAATTGTAATTTAAAGGGAAGACATTTTATGTTGACTTAAAAGATTTCCTTTCTTTACCTTTTACCAAGTCGGGAAAAAAACAAACATAAAAATGTACACACTTATGTAATTTCCCTCAATTGATTTTCTTGATAAAAGTAAAACCATTATAATGTTTCCCTGTTTTATTATGAAAGAGGGCAGAGAAAAATAAATTTTAATATTTTTAAGATAGGATTTTTTAAATGACCCTAAACTGTTTTTATATAAATGGATTAATCTGATAACCTCTTAGAAATAAGAGAGAACAAGTTTGAAGAAATAAGAAGAGTACCTTACTTGGAAAAGAAATAAAAACTTGATAGCCATGGAATGTGATAGATACTTCATAAAATGAACCCTAGGTTTGATGAAATTCTATATAGTAACACAAGTCTAATTTTACAAAAATGCTAATTTGATATAAAATTCAACCTTATAAAATCATTCATTTTAAATGATAAAATTTTTATAAACCTTTTATTTAGTCAAAGATTTTGTTAAGCAATTCATATTGCACAGTGCTGGCACTTTTAAACACTCAGCAAATGTTGCTTTTGTTTTCCTTTTATTATTATCATGTTCTCATGCAAACACTGCTACTTTAAATGTTCTGTAATTAGTTACTATGTTTAACCAAGTTAAAGTATCTAAAAGTAGACATGTTTTGATATTTAAAATATCAAAGTCAACATCCTCCAGGGCCAGGCAGATGAGACAGAAAGCAAAAGCAACTATGGTGAAGTAGAGGCTGTATACTCAATATGAAGGTATTAAAATTCAAATGTAAAATTAATAATCTACTTCCCAGGTAGCCAGACTTTGAGACAAGTAGTGGATCAGTTTATAAGTCTTGAAATGTAAGAACATCCGAGACCTGGTATTGTTACCAGTTTGGAAATGTTATAGTGCAAAATGTGGTTAAAGCAGTCGTAAGAAATGAGGATGTCTTACGTGTCATCTTCTTACAAGGGGTAGAAACATACTTAAATTTGCCTTAGTGAAATGGATTCATCTGAGGATAAAATAATTCTAGGACTCCTAGAAAATGGAAAATCAGTTTTCTCTATTTTTCTAATTTTGGGTCTACATGGTGTCTAGTCTTTATTCATCTGTTCTACCATCCTCTCTGAGACAGGACTCCTATACAAAGCTCACAGTACTTGCTCCCTTTAACTTAAGCGAGTTACCAAACTAAAGGGTTCTGTTTACCTGTGCACATCAAAGCTGAATCAAATGCAAACAAGACTTTGCAGTAAAGTAAAGGTTTGTTAGTAAGGGAAATGGTGCCAAACTCAGTCAGAGATGAGCTATTTTTGTAAGACCTCCTCCCTGAGGGCTTCTAGGGGATGGGTTATAGAGGGGGTAAATTATTAACCATGATGAACATGGGAGTTGGGGTAATGGTTAGGGTCATGGTCTCTGTTGATTGGTCAGTGCTAGGATAGGGAATAGCTGATCATGGCATCTGACCCCTATGTTAGCCATGACATTGCTCTATCTGGTTTCACAAGGATGTGGCCAATGGAGCCATTCCACTTTTCTGGGTGTAGAGCTGAAACACAACTAAGGCCTAGGTGTTTTCTCTAGTTTGACTGAAATGCTGTCACTGTGGTCAATAGGCTTGAGGCTTTGTTTCTAAGATTATTTGATGCCAACCAGAACCTCACTGTCCTGAGAGCTTAATGAGTAAGACAATGGACATGCAAGGGAGAGGGACGTTCAGTGAGTCAGGGTGCTGGATGAGGCCAGTTTGAATCAATAGGGGAAAAAAAAGAAAGGTCAGATTGAAGAAATGAAGCTTCCGTGGGGTTGTAGGTAGATTTATGGCTTTGGGGTGATATGGCACCACTTCCGCTCAGATGCTTCTAAATATACTTGTTTAAATGTGTGTGTTTAACACACTATACTATCTGACCTTCTAAATCAAATACTTGAGAAAAAAATCCAGTATATTGCTTTTTATTGAGTTAGGCGTCCATTTCTACTTTACTGAGCTGTAATCAGAAAGCAAGGTCATGTGATACAAATGGGACCTGCTTTAAATTCTGTGCTTGATCAGAATGCCAGATAAGGACATATAAAGACTCTACATACTGAAAAAAACATGACACCCATTTATTATGTATTAAAACCAAAACATTTTGAAACTATAAAATATAGACTTGATGGAGACAAATTGCAAATTCTCATTTACAAAGTTCAGGATAAGACCATGAAGGGCAAATCTTCTAATTTTATGTATATTTGTGTTCATTTGGTACCCTAAGTGCTGAAGAACGTGTTTCCCCTGCCTGAAGGTAATCCAGCAAACTTTGAGCAGTTGTCAGATCTATTCTGTTTCTGTCTCACGACCTTCATTAATTTTCCTAAACCAGGTCACCCCTCTGCTAACAGACAAAGAGAGCAGATTTGTGGGTGTATCCTTCCCCAAAGGTAGGGTAGGGATGACTTTTGAGGAGGCACAGAAGATCAAAGTATAAACTATTTAGCTTTTCACTTTGGTCTGATTGCTCCAGACTGAGGTTTCAATTAGCTCAGTTACCTGTGACTGTTTCACTAGAGCCAAAGTCATTATGAATGCTCCATCCCCTTTTAAATCTCTTCTTTTCAGGTCCTCTTTCTATGTCTTAACTGAACATAATAATCCCCATTTAATTGATAAGGAAATTGACACACAGAAGAGGTAATTTACCGGCAATCCCATAGCTAGTAAGTAATTAACCAGGGATTCATAGGAAGGGCAGTTTGGCGCCAGAAACCACTCTCAGTCACTCTGATAAAGGGAATCAAATTCTGCTTATTATTTCCCCCCACTTCTCCCGTGTTATTGCATCTTTAATAAGAGCAACTCCGCAAAACTTAAGTTACAGACAAATTTATAATTCTGTGAGCTTCTCAGAAAAACAAGTTTTATGCCATATGCAGTGTTCCACCACAGGTGTACTGTTCTTCATCCGAAAAGTTAAGAATATTTTTTTAAATTGAAAGATAACTGATTCATTCCTCATTCCCAAATCTGGGTTAATTCAGATTTATGAAAATAATATTTTATATATGTATATATATCTTCTAACTCAAATCATTAAATTTCAGAGGTAAAAATTTAGGAAGGTGTGTTTCTATACATTTTACACTAGTAATTTAACATAATATTTCTCTTGTATTTTATTTCATTATTTGCATAACATTCATTTTATAATATCCATGTAAAAATTAAACTGTAAATGATAAATGTAATTGAAATAATTTAATATAGTTTAGTATTTTAATGTGCCTTAATGCCTAAATGATATTAAGCTTTCTTTTGTTTTTTAATTTTTATATTTAAACTCCAGTCAGAATCCAAATTTTTATTTTATGTTATAATATTGAAAATCTGTTGCCAGAGACTAATTCTAAATGTATGATTACAGTTTCATTCAATTTTAAAAGCTTTTCAACACAAGCTTTTTTGTCAAAACATCAAATTTTTGAATGAAAAAAAACAAGAACTCTGTTTCCCTTTATATGTGATATTGGTGTTCAAAGCTTCAACAATAATTACTACAGATATAATATTAAACAATAAACAACACAATTATTTAGTGAAGCAAAACATAAAATTTTGTAACTGTAAGTGGCATGTGGTATTCCAAGTCAAGGGGAGAGGCATGTAAATTCCCGTTAGATCCCATGCCTACTTATGATCACATTTTTATGGTTTGATGTTGACAGATTTCCTGATGCATATTTATGTCCCACTGGTGATATATGAGCAGTATTAGACTATAATTTAAATTTAGGACTTCCTTCTCTGTCTGCTGCTACAAGGCCATCATCGTTTCTTGCTTAGAAAGGTGCAATACTCTTTTTATCTCCTTCTGTTTCCATTTCTGCTCCTCTGTTTCCTGTTCTCCATAGGGCAAAGAGAACAATAAACAGCATGAGTCAAATCATACCGCTCCTCTGCTCAAAGTTGTCTCCTGTGGCTCATGCACGTAGAAGAACACCCACAAAGCTTATTGTGACCTGCTCCATGAACCCTGTTCAGACCGGATCACTTAAACTCTATTCCTGATTCACTTTTTTCTAGCAAAATGCTCCTTTTGTTGTTGTTGTTTTTCCTCAAACATCTTGGGCTCATACTTGCCTTACGCATGCACTCTAGCGGTTTGCTCTGCCAGAAACATCCTTTCCCCAAATGTTCTGGCTAATTCCTCCTGACACTTCAGCTTAAACAAAATTTCCTTGGCATCTCCTGAAGTACAATAGAAGTTCCATTAGAGTAGTCTTCATGGAGACCACTGAAGAACCTTTTCTTTTAATGTTTGGTATTTTCTGTAATAAAGCATAATCAGCAACATATTAAGTAATTAAAATATGAGAGCAATGTTACACATGTCTTAATTTCACACCTTTGTCCAATTATTTTCTCTGTACCTATCACCTGTTGTTTGCTAGGGGCTTGTCAAGATTTCCTGTAGGGAACATGCATATTGAGTTTATGTCTTCTAGTCAGATTCTATTCAGTATGTTTTATTTTATATCTTAGAGTGGTTGACTCACACCGCTTATCCCCTAAGGATCCTAGAGAAATAGAAGTAGAGTCAGACTCTTCATCCCTCCTACCTCTGCTCTCTCCTTCCTATTAGCAACAGGGGGGCTTTCAAACAATTGTTCTACCTCCAATTCCTTATTTTCTTCCAAGGCTCAATGATAAAAATCTGCACTTCTGCTCTGCCATCTGCTTTGACTATTTGTTTCTTTATTCATCCTCCAACTGCCACTTTTGCTGATTATTCCCTTCAGGATAAAGCTGTTTTTAGTAAAATTCTGCTTAAGGGAAATGGATGGTTTGGGAGGAATAACTGTATTCATCAGAAATAGTATTCATCAGAAAGCAAATTTATTGTATTAGAGGAGTGTCTTAAGTCAGGAATTCAGCAAGTTTTAAGGGAACACTTTCAAGAAAAATTCCCACTTAAATTCTCAAACTGACCAGACTGAGTTGACTAAGTAAAGCCATAAGTCCAGTTAAGAGAGTTCGGGCCTCAATCTTATTTGCATCATATAAGGGTCTGAAAGCAAAAGCAAATATACACGAAGGAATTAGCAGTGTAGCTACACTTACAATTGCTGGCTCTATATTGGAAAAAAGTCAGGAAGGATTTGGGACAAAATTGTCTGATTCACAAAGTATGACTTAGGGTAGGTTTGGAGTTAGACTTGAATCGTTACATGTGTTACGTGTGTGTGTGTGTTATAACACACATAACACATATAACATAGGTTATAGGTTACATACATGTATGTGGTGTATGTGTATGTAGACATTTACATATAATATATTGTGCACACACAGAGTGGTGGGCAAAATAGGTGTATAGATATAATACAAATAAATAATACAATAATTAATAAACAATAGTAAGAATTAATTAATTTTAAGAATAAACTCCATGTTTCACATACTCACAACCATAAACCTAATTTGCCTATCCCTGTACATAAGCACACACATATATGCATATGTATACACACATATATATGTATGTGTGCATGTGTTTTAGATGTTGAAAATATAAATTGTTCTAACAAAAAGTATGGATTTTTACAAAGTATATATATTTCTTTGTCCTCTAACAACTAATATGATGATATATTTACAGATGTGTATGAGAAAGCCCATCTCCCACATCAAATCTACTTGGTATATTGGATATCAATTGTATTAACTTTCTTTAGTTTCATATGTAAAATAACTACTGTTATTGTATATCTTCTATTTATGCACAAACAGGTCAAATAATTTTTGTATAAATTTCTTTGTTTATAAATTGTTTATCATAGCTATTGTCACATCTCACCTTTTTTAATGAATTCAACCTATTTAATGATATTAATTTGTAAAAATTCCTTAAGGAGATCAACACTTGACATATATGTTGCAAATGTTTCCCAAATTATGTAACGTCTTTCAATCTGGTTTATGGTGATTTTTAACTTTTTTAACTATAACATTTAAAATTTACTATTATAGCAAATTTATTTTTTCTATTTATAATTTTTGAGAACTTCTCAGAATATTTTTTCATCAAAATATTATTCTTTTGAATAATGATCTCTTTAAAGATAAACAAATGTAAAAGTATTAGGTTATGAGATCTTTCCAGAAAGTACCTAGCCATGTTATATGAAAAATATAGACATTTACTGAAGAAGATACAAGATACAAGAAACATTGTACATGGGACAATGATGTATTAGTCTCCTTCAAAGTAGGCACCATCAGACCTCACACAGTTCTCCTAATCACCATTAGCTGTCCTGCCGTATTTTTGTGAATCTCATCGATGGTCTGAAATCTCTTCCCTTTCAAAGGTGATTTTAGTTTTGGGAAAAAAGGGCACCAAATCTGGATTGTAGGGGGATGGAGTCACCTGGGTCATTTGATGTTTTGCCAAAAATCTCTTCACGTGATGAGATACATGAGCAGGTATGTCGTCGTGATGAAGTTATCAATCACCAGTTGCCGTAAGCTGTGGCTGTTTTTGTACTATTGCATCTCTCAACTGACAGAAAACATTGAGGTAGTATCCCTTATTAATTGTTTGGCCTGGAAGGGCATGCCCCTGATGGACAACACCTTCACAATCAAAAAACACAATTAAGGTGGTCTTGATCTTGCTGCAACTCTGTGGGACTTTCCGTAGGTATCGAGATCCAGGCAACTTCCATTGGGAAAACTGGAGCTTTTTTCTGGATCACAGCTGTAGACTTACCATTCATCTCTGGCCATGGCTTTCTTGAGGAAATCTGGTTCATTGGTAGTGGTTTGAATCAAGTCATTAGCAACTGCAGTACGATGTTCCTTCTGCTCTGGTAACAACATGTGTAGTTTTTGCCACAACATGTGTAGTTTTTGAATCCCCAGGTCCACTTCTAGTTCTCGCAATGTCAGTGGCTGATCTTTGTTGATGCAATGCATACACGTTCAACATTCTCAGGAGTTCTGATTGTTGCAGGCCTTCCAGAATGTGGATCATTTTCAATAGATTCTCGACCATCTTTGAAACATTTGTGCCACAATTTTATTTGCACTGCGCTCATTGCATCATCCTCAAAAGCCTTCTGAATCATTCAAATAGTTTATGAAAAAGAATGTTCAAGCTTAACACAAAATTGGATGCAGATTTGATGCTCTACTTGCTCAATCATCTTGAATGTGATGGCCACATAGTACAAACGTTCACTAGTACACATGTTCACTCAATAGTATCTACCACCCCCGCTGACTAGTACAGTGAAGTCATCATTGTTTACACATGCACATTCTAGGCCACTCTCCTTGGCTTCCAGGTTACACCAATGTCACACAAACCATCCTTGTTATATTAACAATGGCTGGATTTTTTATGGACAGACCTCAGTGTGTGCGTGTATATATATAATTTTTATATATACATATATACCTAATCCACAAATTCACACATGTAGATAGTCTGTAAGGTAAAACTATTTTATTTAAATATATAATCATAAAATGTATTTTTGAAGGAAAACTATTAAATAATTTGAGACTTTGAGTAAAATAAGCAAATGGTTGCAAAATGATAATAATGAAATGAATTATTGCAAAAAATTTTGCTTTTTTCCACAAGTATTATTTTAAATGTTCTAATCTTTTTTCCATCATTAGAATGCAATGTTACTTCTGTTAAAATTTTTAAATAAGCCCGGCTGGTGTGGCTCAGTGGATTGAGCGCGGGCTGGGAACCAGGCGGTCCCGGTTCGATTCCCAGTTGGGGCACATGCCTGGGTTGCGGGCCAGGTCCCCGGTGAGGGCCATGTGAGAGGCAACCATACATTGCTCTTTCTCCCTTCCTTCTCCTCTCTCTAAAAATAAAATGAATAAAATCTTTAAAAAAAAAAAAAATTTTAAATAAGAGTAAACTAGAATGAACAAATGACTGCATGAAAAGTGTTATTAACCTCAAGGTAGGTTCTATCTATTTTAGGAATGACGGCAAATATTGAAAAATGGCCTCTCTATGTTATATGTAAATATGTTTAAATATAAATTAATATTTTACATAGTTATTATTTTAGCCTAGATTTTTAATCTTTACCTTCCATTTAAAATTATGATACATATATAATATACATATTTATTAAATTTATATTATGTAAAGACAATAAATATAATATATTCATAATCTGGTATAAAGAGCAAATTGGTTATGTAACTAAACTTACATTCATTCCATAAAGGCTTTTTCTTAAAGTTGATTTCTTTATTTTCACAAATAGAGAATCAGTTCATGTTTTAGTATAACCATTTGATCTCTTACTTTAGGGACATATTTATACAGCTTGTTTCATTTTCTTATCTATGTACATAAACTAGCACACAGGTCTTGAAATATTAGTTTATGTAAAACCACCTGGGTCGTCTTAACTATGCAGATTTTTAGGTACAACTTTCAGGGACAGAGGTGAGGGGGTGATGAGGGGACTCCTAGAAATATGAATTTTTAAGTAGCAACAAAGGAGACCTTTAGTCAGATAGTTCTAGGACTTCGTTTGGGAAATATTGGCTTCAAACTTGCAGCACAGTGCTCACCAAGAGACTCGATAGCTAGCAATTCATGTATTTCCCATTTGAATGAGAAGATCCCTGGTTATTTTTCTATTAACAATGCTGTTTACTACTGGCTGAAAGAGGTATGCTATTGAATTAAGACCATTCATTCATTCAACAAATAATTAGCATACCTACTGTGTTTCAGGCAATGTGCTAGGCTCTAAGTTTCCTGGTGAACCTATACCTATCACCCTGACCTCATGGAACTCGCACATCAATAAGCAAATGTGTAGGCCATGGCAGTTTCTGTGTTTCTTATTTCCTCCCTGGCCTGGAATATATGATGCCTGTCAATTGCCTGTTCATCCTTTTGTGAATGCAATAGGATGGCACATAAGTATAGCCTACTCCCTATAATATAGCTGTGGGCAACATACCAATGTTGGTAGCTGAAACCAAGAACCTGGGTGTAGTGCCTTGATAAAGGCAGTTTTCCCAATAATAGGCAGTAATGCTAGAGTTTTAGTGTTCTTCACTCAAGGGTATTAGAGAATATATAACTTAGGAACTGGAAGAAATTTGTGTTGGACAAACAAAATATCAACCACCACAACTAACTTTAGCGTATGTCCCTTGAGGAATTTGGGAAAACAGAGATAGCTTGCTCATCCAAATCCTTCAGTTTGAAATTGTCCGGAATGCTCTCCTGAATATTATTCTTTGGGCATTTCAGAGAAATCTATAATAACACAAATCAAGTTTTCTCTGGGACAACCCTTATAAAGAACATTTAAAATATGATATTAAAGCAGACCCACAAAGGTGAAAATTCCTTTAATACTCCCATTTTATTCAAGATTATATATATATATGTGTGTGTGTATATATGTGTACATACACACACACATATATATACACACACATATATGTATATATACACATTTTTAAAAAAATTCTAAGTTCCTCAGATCACTTTTCTGCTGATCACTGCCTTCAATCCCCAAGACACACTCCTCTGTTTTTAACCTTACAGCTTTCTTCTTTAATCATTTCAATCTGGATCAATGTGAGGAATCAATAAACGAAAGTTTTGGCTTCAAAGGGTTGAATGGTCAATGCAGCACACTCCCTCTACTGCTGTTAGCTGAAGCAGAAGGAAAGGACAGTAAAAGAGAATACGATAGATGATCTAGTCCAAGTAATGAGTGTAAGTTGGGGATGTGGCTGCGGGGGACTCAGTTTGGTCTCTGATGAGTCATATCAGCTCCTCGTGTGCAATTGCCTGGGGATAAGCATTTTCTTGGATACTGGGAGCCAGAACTGAGTAAGATAAAGTTCTTGTAATCAAGGAATTTACTTACTGTCAAGTCTTACATACAAATTATTGGTAGTTACCCAGAAATATACTGATTATTATGATAGTAACAACCAACACTTATTAAGTTCCAGATATAGTGCCAAGAGATGCACCTATATGTATGTTGTTATAATTTTTGGTATATAAATCTGGATACCAGGCATAAAGGGACTAAGTGACCTTCTCAGGATCACATTGCTAGGGAACAATGGGATTATGATTCTAACTCAGCAGTCTGATTATAAATCTTAAAACTTTGAACAAAGTTTCTAAACTATGCCTTATAGTTATACTGGCCTTTCTATGGTATTTAAAAAGACAATGAGACTGTATTGTCATTTATAATTCTTTCAAATTTGATTTTATGACTAAAATTACTCTGGAATATACATATATGTATTTATATATATAATGTCTAATATATATGTATATATTAGAAATTGGTCTATAAATGCTAAAGAAGAAGAAGAACAAGAACAATAAGAGGAAGAAGAAGAAGGAGAAGAAGAAAGAAAGAGTCTAGTACTTCAATTTAGAAGTGTGGTGCAGCCTGCGTAATTGAAACAGAAGCATTTTTGTGTTTAAATATTCTATTATTGGCACTCACTACTCATAAAAACAGCACAGATCAACTTAGATTATGAACTTCGTGGTAAGGCTAAGAGTTTTCCTTTGAATAACTTTCAAAGTTTTCCAGTTTATGCACACACACACACTTCGACTATGTATCATTTCTTCAGAAGTTTTACCAGTTATACTTTTTGCAAGTTTTACTCCAGCTATTCCTATAATTGAAGCCTGCAGAGTCAACTGTTGAGCAGCAAATCAGAGACCTGTTTCAACAATACCCGCTCAGCCAGACTCATTATTTTCTCTCTTTTGCTCACAGTGTGTCTGACATTTTTGAAAGTGACTGTTGCCTTTGCATTTCTAATAGAATCCTCACTAAAATTTACATTTTGGCCTGGCAGGAGCCTGCCTTCAGGGTTTCAAAGTAAAGGTAATCATGTTGTTGTGCCTTCAAGAGACCCCCTGTTTCCATTTTCCTTAGAAATTTCATATATCATGAGTTTCATCAAAAAGTGAACAGAGACTATTTGGAAATAGATAAAAACAGGACTCTGAGTAATTTATTCCAAAAGAAAGGCATTTCCATGCAATTAGTTAGATAAATGCTAGCATTTCAGTGCAATTATTTACATATATGCTAGCATTTCAAAAGCTTTTATAATATCTACAGGAATTATTAAACCCATCATTTTTTAGTAAATATTCCCAGCTAAGTATTTTCTTTGAAGACATGATTGCCTTTGAACTCCAGCTCCCAGAGCTTCACAGTCAAGCAAAGGCTAAAATAAATAAAGGAAAAGTCATGGCCAAATTCAAAGCCCAGATCCTTCTGCATCCTGACTTGTTTTGTTAGGAAAGGTGAGTCAGAGGCTGTGATGTGCTTTCAAGCCATCAATAAGGAAAGACGAGCCCAATTTTCCCCTTTAGGTTTGTGTATATATTAAGCCAGAACTAGATATGCAGGCAGAAAACTTCCTCAAACCCATGCCTTTCCAGATTCTCCGAAGCAGCAGAGTTTATGGCCTTATTATTAACCCAGACCTGTTCTAGTGATTACTTTAGTAGCTGAAATTTTGTCTAAATTCTATCTTAATAGATTCCTTTTGCAGAAGGATTACAGTTGTGGGATTCTCATACTGTGTAGACAAAACTGGGAATAAGATGAAGAGATGCTTTCACTAAGACTAAGAAAAGGAATGAACATATTGTAGTAATTGTAGCAGTAAATATCATTATAACATTTTGAGTATGAGGTTGGTAATATATGCATTATCAGCCAGTTACTCCTGGAAATCAAATTCTTTGCCAGGATCACTAAGTCTGTTTCATATGATATGTTCCCAAGGGAAGGATCGTCTACCTGTAGTTACTCATCTTCAACACAATGATTTTATGTGAAACTATAACATTGGTCAGTGATCACAGTCATAAAAACAAGATTCCCTGTAGCTTCTTTAAGCTGAAGGGGTTTATTAAGTGATGTAAATAGCTCACATACCATTGAAGGGACAGAGCAGGTAGACTCTGTTTGAATTTTCAGAAACCGTTTGTAAACCTACAACATAATTATTTTTATTTCTACTTATTTTTATAACTGGCCTGCCATAGGAGATCCTGACTTTGCTGTGATCCAGAAGAGCGGAGTCAGAGAGCTGGTGCCACAGCTGCCAACTCTGGAATGACACATTTCTGCTGTGACATCTGCTTTTTCTCATAGAATTCATTCTGAACAATGTCTTATGCAAAAAGCATCTTGTCAAATACATAGAATCTTGGCTGCAATTGAATCTTTTAAGCACAGTTTTTAGTTTCCCAGCTTGAGCATATCTGGAACATGTGCAAAGAAGGTGATTGGAATAAATACTGTATAAGCTTATCCGCAGCATCAGTCACATTTGTCATTGGCTGACATGTTGTTGCCGATCTCGTGTATGGTGATGTAAGCACAGTCTAAGTAACAGGCAGCACTGTGTTCAAACTCAGGGGAATAACATATTTAATTTTCAAAATCACCTTGGACTATAAAATATATTAGGTAAATTAATAACATTGAATTTACAACATTTATTTTTAGAACAGATGATACCAATGCATATTTATAGAAATGAGACATTCTTTCTTATTATTTGTAATGAGATTATGTATTTATCACTATATATTTAGACTTATAGGATACCCATCTTTATGATTGTACATTTAAAGAAAAAAAATCTTGATTGTGGAAAAACATCATCTTGTAAATGTCATGAAAAGTTCTGCATGATGTGTCTTCACGCACAGAGAGAATAGCATGGGTGAGTTATTTTTAAAAATAGTGAAGGAAAGTTTTCAGAGTTATACTCTAGAAAGGGAGTTTTCTATTTTCTTTGCTCCTTTGTTTCTCTTTTTCTTCACAAAAGAAATTGGAAGATAATTTAAGGTTCAGCAAAGAAAAAAATCCTGGGTCACTTGTTTCCCTTAGTGACACAGTAGATCATTATAATCCCATTTTTCTGGAATAAAGATAAATTACATTTGTAAGTCTTCTTTAAATATTAAAAAGCTAAAAGTAGTCTAACAAATTGGGCACAAAATACTTTTTACTTGAGAAGTATTTAAAATTTTAAGTATATTCAATGTAAATGGAAAGTCATATTGAAACCCCATTTACCCGTTACCTGGCTTCAATAGGGATCAGCTTCAACAGGGATCAGCAGCTATTTTTAAACTATGTCTTAACCCATTCCTCCCCTCTCGTGTGATCATTATTTTTATTTCTACTTGAGGATAAATTCACTACATTGAAAGGCACAATCACTAACTATCCAATTTTAACAAATTGTTTTCCTCTAAATGCTTATAGTTTGGGCTTTTATGCTTAAGCCTTGAATTTTTCTCAAATTAAATTTCGTGTTTGGTATGTGGTAGGCATTGAGGTTAAATTTGTTTTTCACATGGAAACCCAGTTGTTCCAGCACCGTTTGCTGAAAAGATCTTTCTTGTTCCACTGAATTCCTTTGAAGTGTTTGTCAAAAGGCAACTGTGGGTTTATTTCTTGACTGTATTCTAGGAATTGCTTATGATTTAAGGGCTTTTTTTGTATGACCCACAAACTAATGATGGTTGATTCATATTTAAAATTTTGTCAAATAAAAAACATGAAGCAGCAAAAGGTATTCCATGCATGAACCACAAAGCCTAAAATATTTAATAGCTGGTCCTTTACAAAGCTGACAAACCCTTGAATTAGTCTATTTCACAATTTACTTGTATGGTTCTCAGCCAATTCTTCATTTCAATAGCTTTATGGTGTGTGTGTGTGTGTGTGTGTTTCTTATATATATATTTAAGATTTTATTTATTTTTAAAGAACGGGGAAGGGGGGGAGAAAGAGACGGAGAAGAACATCAATGTGTGGTTGACTCTCATGTACCCCCACTGGGGAGCTGGCCTACAACCCAGGCATGTGCCCTGACTGGGAATCGAACCAGCGACCCTTTGGTTCACAGGCTGGTGCTCAAGTCACTGAGCCTCACCAGCCAGGGAAATGGCTTTATGGTATATATTAAAGTCAGATAGTATTAGACATACAGATTTAATCTTCCTTTTCATTATATTTTTGTCTATGCTAGGTCACATGCATACCCATATAAATTTTTGAGTTAGTTTACTAATTTCTATAAAAATCTTGCTGCGATTACAATAGATATTTTACTGAATCTATAAATACATGGATTACATTGACATCTTAACCATATTGAATTTTCCAACTTTGAACATAGCATATCTTTCTGTTTATGTAGATTTTCTTTACTTTATTTCAGCAACATTTTGTAGTTTTCCATGTTGAAGTTCCAGCGATCTTTTGTTAAATGTGTTTCCAATATATTATGTGTTTTTAGAGCCATTGTGAACAAATCTTTTATACTTTTTCAATTTTTCTACATATTACCTTTTCCTTATACTTTTGAATAGCTGCCTTGTGTCTTGAGACCATGGTAAACTTACTTATAAATTCTAGTAGTTATTTAGATGATCCTTTCAGATTTTATATATAATCATGCTGTCTGTAAATCTGAAAGTTACTTTTTTTAATCTGCATTTTCTTAATCTTTGCTTTATTGCACTAACCAGGATTTCCAGCTACACTGCTGAATAGAAGTGACATGATGGGATACTGTTGCCACCTCACAGGTGTTAGCTAGAGTTTCTTGTTTTTATTTTTTATTATATTGCTTATCAGAATGAGGAAGTTAACTTCTATTTTGAGTTTGCTGAATTTTTAAATGATGAATGGATGTCCAATTTTCATGAATTAAATTTTTATGTTGTTTGATTCATTTTTCTCCTTCATTCTGCTTATTGATTTTAATAGATTTGTTAAACTCATTTTCCATTCTTAGTATAAAACCAACATGGCAATAATGTGTTATCCATTTTATACATTGTTGCATGTGATTCGCTAATATTTTAAAATAATTTTATTAATTATTTTTGCATCTGAGTTAATGAGAATGTTAGTATATACTTTGCTTTTCTTAATAATATCTTTGTCATGTTTTAGTATCAGGGTTATGCTAGTATCATAAAACAGACAGGATATATATTTTTTCTTTCTTTTTTGGAAACAGTTTATTTAAGATTGTTTATTCTTTAAATATTTGATAGGATTAATTAGTTAAGTCATCCAGGATGGGACTTTTTGTGTAGTGGTTTTAGGTAAAAGATTCATATTTTTTGAAAAATAAAGAGCTATTCAGACTTTCGAGTTTTTTTTTTTTTTTTTTTAAGATTTTATTTATTTATTTTTAGAGAGAGGAGAAGGGAGGGAGAAAGAGCAATGTATGATTGCCTCTCACATGGCCCTCACTGGGGACCTGGCCTGCAACCCAGACATGTGCCCCGACTGGGAATTCAACCAGGACCCTCTGGTTCTCAGCCTGCACTCAATCCACTGAGCTACACCAGCCAGGCTTTTTTTTTTTTTTTTTTAAGCAAAAATTTTTCAATTACTAATACAACCATGTCAAATAATGGGCATTATGTTTCATTATATTAATGTCATTTTTCATCAGCCTTGAGAGAAAACAAACTTTACTGGACCACACAATGTCATAGAGGAATTTGGCTATAGCCAAGAGAAAAGCTTTCTTAAGTGGGAGTATATGCCATATGTGGCCAGCCAAACTAATTTGATCCAAAGTAAGTTTTACTTAGCACATTTGTTTAAAAACAAACAAACAAACAAACAAACAAACGAAAAATGAGCCTGTAGGCTTCTGAATACATTGCCCTATTCAGGAGTAGGTCTAACACTCAGGCATGTATTACCCAAGCACACTCACTGGAGATCAAAGGAATTGTTTTAGTGGTAGGATATAAATTCTCTGCTATTTTTTAATGGATGGCAGCATTGTTGTAATATTAAATATTCTTAATAAAAGAACTTAATGAGGTATGTGATATACAAGGTCTGTCCAGAAGGTATCCAGACATGTAACATGAGAAATAAAGATATTTATTGAAGAAGATACAAGATACGAAAAACATTGTACATAGGACAATGACACCTCAAAATCCCTTCAAAGTAGGCACCTCGGGACCTCACACAGTTCGTCCAGTCACCATCAGGTGCCCCATCTATAGTCTGAAATCTCTTCCTTTTCAAATATCATTTTAATTTTGGGAAAATTCAGAAGTCATAGTGTGCCAAATCTGGGCTATATAGGAGCTGAGTCACCTGGATGATTTGATGTTTCTCCAAAAAACTCTGCATGGGACATGATGCATGATTGGGTACATTGTCATGATGAAGCTGCCAATCACCAGTTGCCATTAGCTATGGCCTTCTGAATCATCCAAATAGTTTTCATGGAGGAGTGTTCAAGCTTAACGCAAAATTTAATGCAGATTTATTGCTCTACATGCTCAGTCATTTTGAAAGCAGTGGCTACGCAGTACACATGCTCACTTAATGACATCTGCTGCCCCCACTGACTAATACAATGAAGTAATTATTTTTCACGCACATGCACTCCAGTCCACTCCCCTTGGCAGCCACGTTGGATCGATGTGTACAAACTGTTCTCGTTACATTAACAGTAACTGGACTGTTTCTGGATAGACTTTATGTGTGTCATATTGGAACAAATGCTAGATGGCTATACGATGCTACAGGTGCTGGCAGTAGGATCCAAGCTCATTTGTACAAATATTTTTGTTCACAATGAAATATCGTTCTTGATAAAAACTAAAAAAGTTAGTTTTCATTAAGGTAGGTTTAAAAGGTGTTTGCTGTTCCGATAGTGGGAATATCAGGAGATAGAAACAAAGCAGGTAATCCAAATAGGACAACGAAGAGCTGATTTTATATGGACACATAAAGGAAGCTGCAACTAAATAATGTCAAATGCCACAACTGTATTATGCTTAATATGTTCCTTACTGCCCTAAGCCACTCATTCAAAGTTTATTTGAAAAATGTCTCCTATTTCTACCTGAACTATGCTCCATAATTCACTATTCTTAGATTTTCTCAACAAGCTATATTCAGGAGAGATGCCTTGGTATGAGGTAAATCACGGTGCAGATACAGACCATTTGCCCTTCACATGAAATCTCCACCCGTGTAGTCTATATGGATTCCTTCAGAAGGCCCCTGAGCCCTCTGACTTACTGTTCGCTTCCACCAATGAGCAATGTGAAGACGGAGAGAGAAGAGTAAAAGAGAGGCATGGATTTTCTTAAATACCCATATAGTTTCTCCCTTGGCTGGCTTACTCCTCTCTAAATGTGGCTCTTACATTTTCTTTTCGATTCTGTGTTTTTCTAGTGACCTTTTCCTTATTGTTTTTACAGTGTACGGCATTACCCCTTATAGTTTCCTTATACTTCATCCACACTTCTGTCAAGTATTTCTTTATTAAATTTACATTAGGTAGCCTTATTTGAGGGTGCATCTTTTTCTTGTCAGTATACCAACTAATACAGTAATTGGTATTTGAATTGTTCCCAATAAAAAAGAATCTTAAAATGAGATTCTTGGATTGAACTGTGCACGTATTTAAGAAGTCAGGGATGATTTTATTCCTGGAGGTTGGGGGAAGAAGATGGCAAATGGCTACTGCCATTTACAGTGTGAGATGAAGTGCAGGTGTAGAGTTCTGGGAAGCAAATGACTGAAGCATTTAATCATTACGGCAATAGTAGTCATTATAACTACATTTGTTTCTTCTGGACACCTCTAGGACTTATAGATAGGGAAAATGTGAAATTAATAGCTATAAATGCAATAAAAATAAGTGTGAAGAACTAGAAGGCCTCCATGGAAGCTTTGAAGGAGTGCTACATAGTTTTGTAATTGTGTTTCAGAGATGCCTCAGTTCTCAAATTTTCTACTCTCATAAGCCAACACAATAGCACTGAATGGGAAAAGAGATGTAGAGACATAAGACATGGGGGAATTCTGATGAGGTTGAAAACACTAACCTCTGAATTCCACAAACCTCTTTGGTCAGCGATGCTAAAGCCTCCCTCTTTCTCTAATCCCCAGGGGGTCATCTCTCCTCTGCTTAACAGCCTTACACAGACTGTATATGAACAGTTTCCTCACAAGCTGATAAAAGATTCTTAGGACCCACGCCTACCATCCCCTCTTTGCCTCTAGTCCCATAAGAAATGGTAGTTCTGGGAGGCTCCAATACACCAATAAGACCAGCTTCAAAACAAGATAGACTACACACCAAAACAGGGGAAGAACATTGACTAGAGAGCAACAAGGGAGTTAAGTCTAAAGGGGTTAGATAATAGAACATGAAATATAAAGTTGTCTTGGGCTGACTTCTTTTCCTTGGGTGCATTCACCCTGGATTCAAGGTGTAATGTGTTCGTTATCATGCTGAGAAGTGCTGTGAAATAGTCTGCTAGACTAGCTAATTGAAGCCACATCTCAACAGTAGCTTACACTTACTTAATGAGATCAAAATAGCTAAACTTTTCCAGCCTATTATGTGACTAGGTTCTCAAACATTAGCAATGTCAGAGTCACATGGTTATTTTGGTAAAATACAGATTCCCACCCCCTACCCTCCAGGTGTGCAATTTGCTACTCTAAGGTAGAAGCATAGATAGGGATTTCTAAAAAGTTCCCAAATGAAATTGAGAGTCTGCCTGAGAAATCATACTTTGAGAATAATTGTGATAAACCTTATTTATTTAAAGTGGGATATACCGACAAACCATATCAGCATCAACAAGAATGTATCTGCTACAAATACTAAATATATTGACTATATCAGAATGTATAGTTTTAACAAGATTCCTGGAAGATTAATATGCACATTAAATTTGAAAAGCACTACTTTAAAGAAGGACTATAAAGGTTCAGGGTGATGAAAAAGTGAAATGGATTTATTTTTACATATACCCTGATAAGCCACCATTTATCCATACTTTTCAAGTGTTCCCAGAGGACATACAAGGTCTAACAAATGTATTAGTGAAGGTAGCATACAGCTTTCTTGAGGAGCTCTACAGACTCTTCTCTGTAGAGTAAGAATGGCAGTAAAGGATGCAGAATGGAATGTGGTTTTTTGATCTTAATTAGAATAAAGAAATGACTGTATGTACAAAGTGACCATAGTGACAGGGATGATTAATTCATAGGCTCACCAAGGCGGTTTCACTAAGGCTGGCCTGGCTACCTCTATTAGTAAATGCTCAACTTGGCAGCAACAGAGGCCAAATCAGAGTCTCTAATATGGTGTCATTCTCCAGGGAAACCAGTGGGCTGTCCAGTGACAGACACACTTTTTTCATGGAAAATACAGCATATTGTTCAGTTTCAATTTTGCATTACCTGCCTGCAGTGTTTCTACCTGAAGCACTATTCCTATGTGCAGAATCTGCCTTTTCCACAGATTTTATCATTTTATGGTGGCAATACAACCTTATTTCCAACAAGGGGATTTATGTTAAGTCAAATGAAAATAGCCAAAAGTCCATCCATGTCCGTGGAATTTTTCAGTGGTGTTACCGGCATGTTCTGTTCCCCAGAAATAGCTAGCTTGCCAGGATGGTGGGATATGCTGCTGAATTCTCAGATTAGGGATAGCTAGGAAATGATTTACCATTAGATTGCATTGTTCTTCTACAGTAGGTGGCTTATGACTTAGAGGTCAGCATATTTTTGCTTTTTACTCTGAGACGTCATGATGAATGGAATTTGAATTTCTATGGCCACAGAATGAATGCTTCCATCAGGAAACTTAGTTGTGTTGCAAATGAATTCCAAGCTCAGTGTGTGCCCTGGCCTTTTGTGAACTCTTCATGCTATTGAATCTCTTACCAATGTAAGTATTTTCTGTACTGGCTGGGGATAATTTGTCTTGATGATGACCTCAGGCAAATACAATAAGGACAAGGGAGGCAAATGACCAGATATAAACCCAGGAGGTTGACTAAGATGCCCCTTCTCCCTTTCTCTGAAGTCTGAGCAATGGAAACTTGTGGCAAGCCATTAAAGACAAGTCCACTAAGGACACAGACCATACATAAATGGATGTTTGTGTCATTCTACAAGGAAAAAAAAGCTATTCAGCTGAGGCGCTTACAGAAGATAAGGAGAAGGTGGAGCGAGAGGTGGGAGAAGGCAGCTATGATTAACAAATTAGGTCTCCTGACAGTTACTAAATTGAGACTATAGCAGTTATGTTTTACCTTAAATCAATCTCTACGTGTCCCTTGTTTTCTTTTTTCTTTTCTTGTCTTTTCTTTTCTTAATATTACCTATATGAAGAACACTAATAGTGATTAACCTTTAGGGAATATAATGATATGACAGCTGATGGAATTTCATATTTCCCTTTATGGAGAACCCAGATTTTCTCTTCCATTTGTCTCTACCTTGCTCCGCGCTCTGATGTAGCTGAAGTAACTCTGTTCAAAGTGTGTGTGAAAGGATGTGCTGGTCCTGGAACTGTTTTTCCCTGGTCTCGGTGATTCAGTGCAAATTGTGATCATGCCATAAGAAAGCTTGGTAGCAATTTGCTGTGACAGCTGAGTGATAGTGGGCTCATATTAGTGAACAAAGAAAAGACTAGTTCAAGTGTGTGTGGACTAGTCTTCATTCCATGTCTGTGACCATATTATAGTGGGTAATACTATGAGATTAATTTTTCAAATATAATCCAAAGTAATACAAAATTCAGAGAAAATGCACACACATGTTTTCATAACTAAGTTTATAATCATTTAAATTTTTATAAAGTCTTTCTTACCTAACACATTTTAGCTAAATTTGAGAAATAAAATGTATCATGTATTTTAACCTTAATAAATTGATGGTGAAAATGATTTACTGAACTTTTGTCAAAGAAAAACACTTATGCATATGACTGTAATAATTAAGTAAATGATGGTGATGAAAATGATATTGAAGGAATGAAGATCAAACAGTTCATATTGGTTTTGCTGAGAAGCATGATCCTACATATATCCCATATATAAGTTTTATGTACAACAGAGTAAAATTTAGGAACCGTATGTAGTTTACCAAGCTGACGTGTGATTGACAAAGCTGTTTCAGCAATATAGAATAATTCTTTGATAACTAAATTTTATAATCTGGGTAAACTTAGCGTTATAAAAACTATTTAATTTCAAAAAGATTGGTTAAGTAGCTTTAAACGAACAAGCCATAATTATCATCTTTATTCTTTAAAGTTATCATCTTCATGGAATATTTGAAAGAAAAAGGTTGGAAAGCTCTAGGTCTTAGTTTATGAAAGTCTCCCAAATCTGGGGTGATACACAGAAATACCTGCAAGCAAATTCGATCCCAGTCTAACGGCTTCGGCTTGACTCTATCTGTCAGTCTCCACAGGACACGCAGGTTGATCGAGAACTTCTCAGTCAAATGACCCACCACAAAGCCAGACCCACAGTAATTCAAACTCGTGACCCCGAAATGCTTCCCTCTCTACCTTATGTCTCAGTGTGGTGATCTTTTCACTCTTCCAAATTTATTCTCCTTCCAAATGCATGTCTTTTGTTTATACTGCTACCCATGTCTAATAGTATTTTAAGTTCTTCTTTGAATGCCTATAAACTTGACCAGCTTTCAAAATGTTTTGTTTTGGCAAAGGAGGTTTGTTTGTTTGTTTGTTTATTTATTTATTTATTTATTTATTTAAACTGAGCTGTCAACAATCTTTATCATAATACCAGGCAAGAATACTGATGAACTTATCAGTTTGTGAAATAGAACAATTATAAATTAAGAACTGATTTTTTTAATCTTTGGTATTTATTAACCTGAGAGATATTTTTGTTGTTTGTTTGTTTTCCTTTGAAAGCACCTTTTCTATGCAGAAATAGCTATTAGTAATCTTGGGGGGGGGTAATAATATTGCAAAATTATAGGTCTTTTTTATACTTTAGTTTACCTTATACAACTTTTAATCTTATTTATAATGCTAGTAAGCTGAATATAAAAATTGGGCAATAACTTTCAAGTAGATCTCTGGTTAACTGTGGATTAATTCAAAATGAACAACTTGAAAGTGCCAGGATAAAACAGGTTATGAAAATGTACTGTTTCTGGGGTTTAAAATAGCTTCTTCAATACATAAAGTGTTTCTGACTTTCATTATATACACTCAGCAGATAAAATAAACTTTTAAAAATATCAAAGAAGCTTATTTAATTTAGTTTGGTTTATTTAATTTTTAAAATGAAAATTGTCTATACTGTGAACAAAGGATATGACTAAAAAAGTTTATTTCATTAGTAGTTACAAAGAATATTAAATTAAATTTACTTAGCTAGATCAGCTTCTTCTATGAGGAGCCTATTTTCCTATACCTGTTATAGTGTTGCTTTTTAAAATCTGTGTTATTTAGTACAATGTAGAGGAAAGTTCTTAAGGAAGTACATTTTTTTAAGAACATTTTAAACATCTGAGTGTGTTTGTGGCACTTTATTAATCAAACTGAAGCTCATTTAGTTTTCTATTATAGAGACATTGTGATAGGAAAAAGTCTTTGCTGTCTTAATACACGTCTGCTTTTATACAAAAACAAACACTACATTATTATTTAATATGTAATATACATTCTCCAATTAAATGACTGCTTCCAGGGGAAAATTACTTATTGAAATAAGTTATTCTTCTGTCCTGTATTTTTTTAAAGATTTTATTTATTTATTTTTAGAGATAGGGGAAAAAGGGAGAAAGAAAGGGAGAGAAACATCAGTGTGTTGCTGCCTCTCATATGCCCCCTATTGGGGACCTGGCCTTTCAACCCCGGCATGTGCCCTGACTAGGAACCGAACTGGCAACCCTTTGGTTTGCAAGTGGGCACTCATTCCACTGAGCCACAATAGCCAGAGCTCTTCTGTCATGTACTCTTAAGTGACATTTGGTGTAATCATAAGATTCACATATTTTGTTCATTAGTCCTATTTCTCATTAAAGAACCTTGCCTTATTGTTTATAGTACATATTTGTTTCTTTGAATGATTTCAGAGATGAGAAAACAGATTTAACTTTAGAATTATGACCACTCATAATTCTTGCAGGGATACTGAAAAAAAAACACATTATTATTATACAAATCAATCTACAGAGTAAAATATTTGAAATATTTATTGCAAATTAAATCTAAAATTAGAAATGGGAAAAAGCTATGAATATGACCTTGCTACCTAGAATATAAATCCCTTTTAAATCAACCAGAAACTCAGAAAACATAGAAAGATAACTGAAGTTGTCAGACGATATATTTATTTTGTTACTACCATTAATATTGCCCCTATTTCTTTTTTTAACTTTATTTTTACACTACTATAGATGTCCCCATTTTCCCCCTTCACTCAGCTTCTCCCTACCTCCTGCTGCCCAGCCACCACCAGACTGTTGTCTGTGTCTATGGGTCATGCATGTATATTCTGTGACTAATCCCTTCACCCCCTTTCATCCAATTCCCTGCCTCCACCTCCGCCCCTTTTTTTCCTTTTGCTCTGCCCTTTCTTTTATATACTACTTCCTGTGGGCTTTCATTAAATAAGGTGCTTTTGCTTATTTATTCTTTAACACGTGGGCTGTCTATGCATGAAAAGTTGCTTGAGATTTAAGTGCCCCTATTTCTTTTTGCTATGCATATTCTTTTATATTCAATATACACTTCTGGTGAGTATAGCATTAAATGAGGTGCTTTTGCTTATTTATTCTTTAACACATAGGCTGTCTATGCAGGAACAGGTGCTTGAGTTTAAAGTAAGATTTATTTAAATGGTACATTTAAATCAAAAACATATTTTACTATAAGTTAAACATGATTTGTATTATTTCTACAACAAATAAAATACAGAAAACTAGTTAAAAAAGAGAAAACACCTTCATTTGTTTTTATTAGTCTTTTATTAATTCATAAGTTTAACAAATTTCATTCCTCTGCACTGTTAACTCTATGTGCAATTTTGAATTATTGAACTCCTCTAAACATATTAAATTACATTTACAAATTTGACATAAGCTCTTTGGACTTCTAAAGGGTAGATTAACATATCAAACAGGGGTTTTCGTAGATGGTAACTCAAGTTAATCAATCATACTTATATATGTATTAAACTAAATTATTTTAAACATTGAAATATTGTTTAAAAGCTTAGTCCCATACTACTTGCAGAGTGTCCCCAGATACAGCACTAGCAGCAGCCAGCCTAGATTCATGACTTGGCTTCACCTGGGAAACTCCAAGCTCATCATAAGTAGCAGCCATCTCAGATTGCTTTACAGCTCAGGCAGGGTGGCCCTGGGAAAAACATAGGTGGGAGCTGACCTTGGCTTGTACCAGCTGGGAAACCCCAGAGTCTGCCAATCCAGTGGATAGCTACAGACCAGATCAGAGCACCACCACCCTGCCCCTTCACAGGTGATCCCCCGAGGAGAGTAGAGGCTGGTGGTCAGTGGTCACAGCTAGTCCTTGCTGTGACTGGCCTGGGTAAATCCATCCCATTGACTGCCACTAGCAACCAAGGCTCAACTACAAGTGGAGGGTGTACTTAGCTCACACAAAGGATACATCTTGAGTATCCAGCAATTGTGATAGTGGAGGCTGTACCACTGAACCCTATAGAACACCTACTACATTAGGCCACAATATCAACACAGGGAGTCATAGCAGCTCTACCTAATACATAGAAAGAAACAGAGGGAGGCTGTCAAAATGAGGAGACTTAGAAACAGGGCCCAAATAAAAGAACATATCAAACTCCAGAAAAAGAACTAAACAAAATGGATATAAGCAATCTTTCAGGTGCAGAATTCAAAACACTGGTTATAAGAATGCCAAGGAACTTAGTAAGGACCTCAACAACATAAAAAAAATATCTAGTCAGAGACAATGAACACACTAATTGAAACAAGGAACAATTTACAGGGAAATAGCAGTACAGTGAATGGAGCCAAGAATTTACAGTGAAAGTAATGATTTGTAATGTAAGGAAGGAAAAAACAAACAAACAATCAGAACAATGAAAGAAAAAATGAATCCAAAAAAAACAAGGATATTGTAAGCAGGCTCTGAGTAAACTTCAAGCATTCCAACATTCTCATTATAGTGGTGGTAGAATGAGAAGAGAAACTGGAAGTACTTGGAAATCTATTTGAAAAAATAAATAATAAAAGAAAACTTCCCAATCTGGGAAGGAAATAGACATGTAAGTCCAGGAAGCACAGAGAGCCACAAATAAGATGGATGCAAAGAGGCCCACTTCAAGACACATCATAATTAAAATGCCAAAGGTTAAAGATAAAGAGAGAATTTTAAAAGCATCAAGAGAAAAAATGGTTAGTTACCTACAGGGGAGTTTCTATAAGTCTGTCAGCTCATTTCTCAAAATAAACTTTGCAGGCTAGAAGGGATTGGTAAGAACTATTCAAAGTCATGAAAAGCAGTGACCTACAACCAAGATTGTTTTACTCAGCAAAGCTATCATTTAGAATCAAAGGGTAGTTAAAGAGATTCCCAGACCAGAAAGAAAGAAAGGAGTTCATCATCACCAAACCATTATTACATGAAATATTAAAGGGTGTTATTTAAGAAAAAGAAGATCAAACCTATGAAGAATAAAATGGCCAAAAATACATGTCTATCAATGATTGAATCTAAAAAACAAGCTAAACAAACAAGAACAGATACAGAATCATGGATATGGAGAGTTTTTGTTGGTTGTCAGGTGGGAAGAGGGATGTGTGGGATAATGGGTGAAGAGGTGAAGGAATTAAGAAGTACAAATACGTAGTTACAGAATACCCATGGTGATATAAAGTACAGTATAGGAAATGGAGTAACTGAATGACTTACACCCATGATCCATAGACATGAGCAATTATGTAGGGATTGCCTGAGGAGGGGGAGGGTCACTGGGTGTAGGTGACAAAAGGGGAAAAATTAGGACAACTCTAATAGCATAATCAATAAAATATAATTAAAAAATAAAACCTTAGTCTTATCTTTTATTTTAAATCACATATCTAATAACAATGAAAACAGCCTAAGTTGAAATTTCACTAAAGAGAGAAAATTTACACTCTCAACTGAAGTTTTGTTTAAAAATTTGCAGCACAATTTACAATAGCCAAATTCTAGAAGTAATGTAGGTGCCCATCAATAAATGAGTGGATCTAAAAACTGTGGTACGTTTACACAATGGAATACTATGCAGCGAGAAAGAAGGAGTGCCTTCCCTTTGTGACAGCATGGATGGAAGTGGAGAGCATTATGCTAAGTGAAGTAATCCAGGCAATGAAAAATAAATACCATATGATCTCACTTATAAGTGGAACCTAATAACAAAACAAACAAGCAAGCAAAATATAATCAGAAACATTAAAATAAAGAACATACTGACAGTAACCAGAGGGGAGGAGGAGGGCAATAAAGGTGGCAAGAAGGGAAAGTGTTGTCGAGGAACATGTATAAAGGACCCATGGACAAAGACAAAGGAGGGAAGAATTGAGGGTGGGTGCTGGGGGTGGGTGCTGGGGGTGAGTGCTGGGGGTGGGTGCTGGGGGTGGGTGCTGGGGGTGGGTGCTGGGGGTGAGTGGGGTGGGGGAAAGTGGGAAAGTGATGGCAGAACAAATGGAGACAATTGTACTTGAACAACAATAAAAAAATAAATAGAAATAAAAATAAAACTTGTCATCATTGTCTTGCTAGAGATTTGATTTACTGTTATAGAATTTAAGAATTTATAGTGCATGTTTCAAAGTTTCTAATTGATTTTAAAGGAACCACAGGTTAAGAGGTTGAGCCTATTCAAGAAGAACATTTAGCTTCTGTTTAAAAAAAATCAGTCAATCCACCTACACAAAGAGTATGTTCATTGATTTTTGTTTTTCTAATATCAAGCAGTGACTTTTTTTGTGAACAGCAGCTGTCTGATTGGATAGAGTGTGTAATCTTTTCAATGGTGGGGGCATATGGAAGATGAGGGAAACCTGGCTCATTTTTAAACTGCCTTTCAATAATTATATTTTTTAAAAGTTTAATATGGTCTTTCTCTTTATTTCAACTACATCAATTTGATGGTCTAAAAATAAAATCTTGCAGTATTCTGAGAGTATTAATTTTTATCATTTTCATATGCCTAAATTTGGATACACTATAATTCACTTAGAGTTTTATATTTTGCTATTTAGCCCAACAGGTACAGTAAGCAAATGTCAATAAGCATTTTGACATCACTAATATGACTTCCCTTGCTTGTTATCTTATTCACTCATTTTTGCCAAAAAGAAATGGCCTTTTGCTTCATGACAAATTCTGAGAGATAACTGTGAATAAGCTGTTGCCCCTCCCCTTTTATATTCTGTTTTGCATGTGTATGGTCTTCCCTTTTTTTTTCTGTTGGGTTTTAGGTAAGTTCTGTGCTTCTTTTTTCTTCTTTGAATAGTTATAAAAATGTGATACTGTATTTTAAAATATTGTGGTTTATGTTTACAATTTAGTAAAAAAGAATGAATAACCCCTTTATTGTGCTTTAGTCTATATGAATTCCGGGTGGCAGTAGGATGAAAGTATTATTTATTGAATAATTACATGCCCTTTCTTGCATGCATTACCTTATTTATTCCTCAAAATAATGCATATTCCTGATTATAAGAATCTGGGAAACTTGCATAAGATTACAAAGTTAGAAAATATTGGGGCCAAGATTTTGAACATAGGTCTTGTGCTCTTTGAGCTGTATTAGTCATATATTGATGCATAACAATATTAAAAACAAAGTGTTTTACAACAACACGCGTTTATCATTTCACAATTTCTTTGCGTCAAGAACTCAGGAATAAGATAGCCTGGTCATCTGCTTGTGGTCTCACAAGACTATAATCAAGGAAAATTGAAAAACTACCTCCAGGAAAGTACTGGAATATTTTGGTAAAGAAGTTTTGAGCACAAAAAGTGTTTTTCTTTTAACATATGAATTGTAGAATCTAAATTTTACTCAATAACAACAATATATAATGGCTATGCTAACTGTTTACCTCACTGAAAACTGCATATTAGCTACATTTTTACATTTTAATTTGTTTTAATCAAATATTGTACATGTAGGAGCTTTGTTTATGGTTTCATTTGCAGGGGTAACAGGCAAGAGAAAGCAATAAACACTGCTGGCTTAAACTGGGGAAAGATTGTTATGATAAATTTTACACAATTCCTTTGATTAATTGCCTTATAACAACAAGTAGTGGGCTCTGTGCACAGAGTCATTTTCTTTATTTTAATGTTTGGAATGAACCCAAATGGTCATCTACTCTTCCTGTAGAACTCACTCTTCCTGCCTCCGTGAATTAGATTAATTAGAAAGACAATGACTACCCTCTTCCCAGTGCCACCTCCACAGCATTTTTAGAGAGTAATTCATTAGTGTTATAATTGCCAATTTGAACAAGTGAGTTACTGTTGCAGAAAAAGATTAAATATCCAATTATGATTTACACCACATACATATATATATTTAATTCCTATAGCACACATTATGTATATGCATGTACATTATCTTTATGCACATGCATATGTGTGTAGATCCTAATAGAACCAAATATAGCTGGAGATAAGTAAAACGTGTTCAATCTAAAGATTACTACTGGTATGAATCTGTTGAAAAAGACCTTATTCGGGCCATCAAATGCAATTTCAGTTTCTAT
This sequence comes from Micronycteris hirsuta, assembly GCA_004026765.1. Taxonomy (NCBI): domain Eukaryota; kingdom Metazoa; phylum Chordata; class Mammalia; order Chiroptera; family Phyllostomidae; genus Micronycteris; species Micronycteris hirsuta. Next base: position 92,350 of record PVJI01000319.1, on the reverse strand, counting down.
TAGAAAAGTCAAAATTAGCTGAGGTTAGTAAGTGGAAAGAGTGGTTATCACTCCCTAATGATAGCCAGCTGGACGGGTTGTCTATCAGTTGGAAAGCAGTGTAGGAAAACTTGGCCATGGAAACAAGGGGTTCTCTTTACAGTTTTATCTAGAGTAAGCATTCTCTCACTACTTCTAACTTGCTAGAATGAATCTTTTGAATTCAAGTCCTTTAAATTCATATAAATTTTTGTAGATTGCTTGGCAGTTCTATGCATTAACCTAACGTGACAACACTAACTCTTTGACAAGAACAGTAGACTTGATTTGAAAATGAGGCATTGTGCATTAGCACCAAATGCTTTCCCTTCCAAAAGTGCAGTTAATCACATCAACAACAATAACTATAACTTACAATTTTCAAGTCCTTATTCCATACAAGGGACTGCAATCAGTGTTTCCTTATACACATGGGTGCAGGGGAATAAAGTTGGCATAAAGAGTAAATTGTACTTATTCATAGATTATTTTACAGTATATTTATGTCTTCTTGAACTATTCTGCAAAAACTTTTCTCATAATTAAAATGAAAGACTAGCTATGTAAAATAGTGAGAAAAATGGCTGAAAATCTACTTCAGTACCTTTATTTAGTATAAGTAGAGTCTACTTTAGTGGTAATACTTTGTAATATGTTAATCTGGAAAGGCTGTGGGTACAGATGAAAGAGCTGCAAAGTTATTTCTCTGAATTAACAATAGATTAATGAAGACTAAATGCTACATTGAATTTTCAATTTTGATGAAAAGTTCTCTACCTAGAAGGAAATGATCCTCAATATCTACATCTTGAAGGAAGAAGCACAACCCACTCAATATTTTAGGATGTAAAAGATTGAATGGGTTGTGACAGTTGGTAAAAATATCATTAAACATTTAGTCGTGCTAGTATTGATATTTTTATTGTGATATTTTCATTTGTTTGTTTTAGCTCTGGATATAAGAACACAAGTTTTTTCAGGTACATACAAATGGTGTTATGGTAGAAACACTGCTTCTATTGTGGTCCAAATTTTGTTGAAATTGAAGGTGAGTAGTGTCATGTAATGTATCCATTAAACATGGGTGGTAAATAGTGGATCCAGGGTCAAATCCTGAGTCTGTTTATTTCAGGGCCAGCTCTCTTAACATCTATGATATGAATATCAAAATCAGTTAATTCCTTTACCTTGATTGTAGCCATTTATTATGAAGAATGGAAATCTTTATGTAAGAACTTCATTTTGGGTACCACCTATTCTAAAAGACAAGTCTCTTCAGAGTTAACACCTGCTAATTAGTTGATCTCCTTTTTTCCGTGTAATATGTCTCTTCACCTCCAGTAATACTCCTAGCTCTGGTATACTCTCTGATAATAGAGACATCCGACTTATTATTGCTGCCTAGTGTATCCTATGCTTTTATTTTAATCTATCTGTGTTTGTACATTTAAAAATGAAATTGGGGATGGGAATAGATTTTAAATATAACATGGAAAAGGTTAAATGAAAGTTTTTACTGGACAAAAGGGAAGCTTGCAAAATAGAGAGAAGGCAAGAGGGCAACTTTCTCCCAGTCTGCCCAGATACTGGCTGGGTGGCTACTTACCAGCACTGTCTTAGAACATCAGCTGACCAGATCCAGAGATTCTTTGACCTGTGGAAAGGTACAGTCCCCACTGCTAGGGTGGAATAGAGGGAAGGCTACATGGCTTAAAGTTAACCTCAGCTTGGTGTCACCTATTGTGCTGAGAGGAGAGTGAAGGACAGGGTTGTCTAGACAAGCCATAGTGAACAACTATGCTCATTTTTTTTCTTTACTTTTGTTGTTGACACTATTGCAGATGTCCCTATTCCTGCCCTTTACCCTCTTCCTTCCAGCGCCTGCTCTCCCTCTCTCTGTGAGTTATACATATACGTTCTTTGGCTATTCCCTTTATCTTCTTCCATCCAGTCCTCCACCCCCGGACAACTGTCAGCCTGTTCCATGTGTCCATTTTTGGTCAGTTTATCTTGTTTATTAGATTCCATATATAAGTAAGATCATATGGTATTTGTGTTTCTCTGACTGGCTTAATTCACTTAGGATAATAATCTCCAGCCCTGGCTGGTGTAGCTCAGTGGATTGAGCGCGGGCTGGGAACCACGGGATCCCAGATCGATTCCCAGTCAGGGCACATGCCTAGGTTGCAGGCCAGGTCCCCGTGAGAGCCATGTGAGAGGCAACCATACATTGCTGTTTCTCTCCCTCTCTGTCTCCGTCCCTTCCCCTCTCTCTAAAAATAAAAATAAATAAAAAATAAAATAAAACCTTTAAAAAAATTATCTCCAGGTTTATCCATGATGTCACAAATATAAAATTTCATTCTTTTTAATGGCTACATAGTGTTCCATTGTACAAATGAACCGTGGCTTTTGTATCCACTCATCTACTCATGGGCACTTGGGCTGTTTCCAGATCTTGACTATTGCAGACAATGCTGCTCTGAACATAGGAGCACTTACTTTCTTTCAAATTGTTATTTCAGGACTCTTAGAATATGTTCCCAGAAGTGGGATCATTGGGTCAAAAGACAGTTCTTTTTCTCCAAATCCTCATCAACACTTGTTTGTTGATTTACTGATTGTGTAGCCATTCTGACAGGTGTGAGGTGTCACCTCATTGCGGGTTTTAATTTTTATATCTCTGATGATTAGTAATGGTGAAGTTTTTCATTTGTCTTTTTGGTCATCTGTATGTTCTATTCAGGTTCTTTGCTCATTTTTTTTTTAATATTTTTTTTTATTTTTTTTCTCTGATGTTGAGTTGTATAAGTTCTTAATATATTTTGGAGATTAACCCCTTATCAGATGTGTCATCAGTGAATAATGTTCTCAAATTCAGTGGATTCCATTTTCATTTTGTTGACTGTTTTCTTTGCTGTGCTGATTGCCCCCTGCATCATGTCTCCCTTAGCTGTTCTCTCTTCTCTCTCTTATCTAAACTTTCGTTATAGAGTAACATGGCATATGAAAATCTTGAGAGGTTTTTGGCAATGTAAGTGTAGTATTTTTCTGAAAGAAAAGTAAAGCTCTTTCTTTTTCAACACACTAGTGCTAGAAACACTTATAGTTGAGTTTCAATCATTGAAGAAAACAGGGTGAGGCAAGAGCAATAACAAAAAAAAAATATTTAGATTGTCTCTATGAAACTAAAAAAAAAAAAAAAAATCCTGAAATAAAATACAAGCCCACATACAGTGTTTCAGTTTCAATGATTTAATAGTGCTTAAAAGAAAGGGAAACATTTTTGCACTGTTGGTGGAAATGCTGATTGGTGCAGCCACTATGGAAAGCAGTATAGAGATATTTCAAAAAATTAAAGATGGATCTGCCTTTTGACCCAGTGATCCCACTTCCAGGAATATATCTGAAGGAACCCAAAACATTAATTCAAAAGAACATAAGCACTCTCATGTTCATTGCAGCATTATTTATAACCACCAAGATATGGAAGCAGCCCAAGTGTCCATCAGTAGATGAGTGGATCTACTCAATTATGGGACATTTACATAATGGAATACTACTTAACCATAAAAAATAAGAAAATTTTACCATATACAACAGCATGGATGGACCTGGAGAAATATTACACTAAATGAAATAAGCCAGTCAGAGAAAGACAAATACCATATGATTTCACTCATATGTGGAATCTAATGAACAAACTGAACTAACAAGGAAAATGGGGATAGACTCATAGATGGAGAGCAAGATGACAGCTGGTGGGAGGAGGTTAGGGGATGAAGGGGCTGAGCAAAAAGGAAAAAGGATTCATGGACATGGACAACAGTGTGGTGATTGCTGGGGGGAGGGGGCATAAGGGGACAAAATGGTAATGGAAAAAATACAGTAAAAATTAAATTAAAAATAACTGTTACAGACTTCTCTGGTTATAATTCATGTGCATTATGAAGGGGAGTTCGTCACCCCTTCCCTCTGTATGCCTGTGTGGTGTGTATGCGCACTGCTGAGAGACCTGCTGTTATTGGCATTATGTACAATTGACTCAAGTTATAAATGTTAATGTTAGTTGACTTACCTGTCATACATTTCTGTTTTTTTAATCAGAAAAAATTTCATTTAATTTGTTAATTACATATTGAAATACAGGCCAAATAATTTTTCAAAGTTTAGTTGTGTGAAATATTTGTAAATGGATGTGTACTGGGGCCTTGAACACATTTGTAAATCAGAACATGCCATCATTATCTCATCTGTACTTTTGGATGAATTATCTGTAGGTTATTTGTTTGCCTTCCTTTTTGAAAAAAAGGAAGGATAAGTTTTATTTAATATTTACTTGTATGTATGCATGCTAGTATGTGAAAAATTAGAAAAAATAATCTGCCATTTAGAAAAAATATGTGTACATGAGAGTAGACATGTTTAAAATATTATTTATTGCTACAAAAGAGCAATGGTTTGTTTAACATTCCCCAGGCAGATAAAGCTCATTATAAATTATATGATAGAAAATATGATAGATTATTATTATAATATATTTGCTGGGAAAAACCCTCCAAAGCACCATAGTTTTATTTGTAATTATGCAATGATATGACATTTAGGCTGATTTTCAAAGAAAATGCAGCAGATACATTTTGCATGACTATTTTTCAGACTACATTCAAATTTATGGTTTACCTATATATTCTTGTATGCTATCCCAAGGCAATGAGTTCTCTAGATATATGCCATTTATCCTAATGTCTCTATGGGGCATACATTTTATTTGCATAACCACATCTCCTCCATATGCCGTAAGTTTAGCAAAATGGATCAGCCGAAAACGATTGCCCTCAACTATGTTACATTTTGTTTTGCAAAAGAGACCATTGCCGTGGAGGCGGGGGGGGGAATGAGATCTGAATTGCATCAGTGCTGCTTGTGTTCAACGTACAAAATGCATGGGATCTTTTTCAGCTTAGGAAAAAGTAGAGCTCTTATTAATCAATTCAGCTCACTGAAAAAATTGTAAGAAAGCAAGCACCGAAATGTTAGTTTGGAATACTGTGTTGCTCCAGTCAAGTACCTCAGACATGTCTTAAAGAAGAAAGGCTTCTGTTGTGTGCCTGTATGTTAGTTTTATCTTTCACATTAAGATTTATGTTCTATGGATTTGCCCCAAGATAACAGAAAAATGAAGCAGTTCTCATCATGGGAGACTCTGCTACTTTATCTCTTCTTTCCTCTTATTTCTGAGATATCTCTTTTCTTATCAGAAGTCTTACTGAGTGAATGGAAGTACCCACTTCTGTTGTTAGAGACTTTTTTTTTTTTTTTGATCTGGATAAAATTCAGTGATAACAGTTGTGAGAAGTGATGGATAGAGAGGGGAACAGATTCATATTGTTACAGGCAAACAAAAAATAGGTGATGAAATTCACCAAGTATTTAAATCTCTGCCTCCCACCTTTGTCTCCCCAAATATACTTTATAAATAGCATAATAAAAATATGTTGTGCCTTTAAATATGTTGTGCCATAAATAGCATAATAAAAATATGTTGTGCCTTTTTGAAACAGGACATTTTTCTGTATCATGTCACATATAAAGTTGAATAAGTTGTGCTTTAAAATAGATTTGCAAGTCAGCCCGGGACAAAATCCACGACAAGCCAGCCTATTACTTTTGTTTAAAAATGTGGGATATCTATGTGGGATAATGTGTAAATCTTCATTTACACTGTTATCTTCACAGGGCTATGTGAAGATTAGATAAGATAATGTACATTAAATGCTAAACACAATGCTTCTTAATTAAGAAAATGCTGGATACGTGGTGAAAATAAAATAAAATAGTAAAAAGAATGAATACAAATAGAATATGTTTTCAAATAACTTTCTTTGGTTTCCAGGTACCATTCTGGTGGACAACATGCTGATCAAAGGGACTGCTGGAGGGCCAAACCCCACCATAGAACTCTCTTTAAAGGACAACGTGGATTATTGGGTGCTGTTGGATCCTGTGAAGCAAATGCTTCTCCTGAACAGCACGGGCAGAGTTCTGGACAGAGATGTTAGTGATTTTTTTCTTTGTTTTGCAACTTTATTTTACTTTAATGATCTGTGCATGTTTGTGTTTGTTGATATGATATCAAATTTTTCTTTGTGTAATTTGACTTTATTTCCTATGCTCCTCAACAAAAACATTTTTTTAAACTCCTTGAAAGAAGAATAAGAAAGGAAGGGACCCTGTATGTCTGAGAGAACCATTGATTCCTCCTTCTATAATCCTGGAAGCTCATCAGGTTTCAGAACTAGGAGAGAATAGAGTGGTCAGAATAAAGAACTGGTAACCTTGGAAAAGTAGGATAAGCACAGTGATAATCCAGGGTGAGGTTTGAACAGGCAACTGGTTGTTGACTTGAGGACAGAGAGTTTGGTGGGAATAAATGGATGGCTGCTTTTACAAGCAGTACCTGTTGGTTGAGAGGTCAGTTTGTGGTGATGTGCTATTACAGCTGTAAGAAAACTAAAGGAAGGTGAAAGTTGAACACCCATTTCCTGGCAGTGTCCCTGTCTGGTTGCTCCAGTCCAGCCATTCTAAGAGAACATGACCTAAGAATTTTGTTAAGAACAGCTAAATTGCCAAAGTCATTGAATGTCTCATTTCTGAAAAAGGTTAAAAACTTGAGTATATTTATTTTAATTTAACTTTATTCTCATTTATTTGCAATTCAGTCTTGTGTACAGAATAGAGTAGTGAGTAGTGAGTAGTAGTTTTAATAACTGCTAGTAATTGTACAGGACCTTGGGAAAACTCAAGGAGTGCATCTAAACATGCCTACTCCCAAATTTCCAGTTTATGAAATTCGAATGTCAGATATTCAGTTCAGTGAACCTGAGTCATCTCAACACCTCACTCATAATTTATGATCCATTTTCTAATATGGCATAAAGTAGATGATGCCTACCCTATTTCACATCTAAAAGTCGGAGTCTTTAAGAGCTATGCAGTGAGATGGGCAGTACATAGGACCCTCCCACCAAGGTGTGCTGGTTTTGTATACTTGGGAAGACCCATAATTTAGCTTACTGAGCGGTGGTGGCAGATGTGAAACTTGAGTAGCAGTGGAGGGTAGGAATGGGGCTGTTGGGCTCAATACAGGGAAAATAAGTAGATTTTAAAGCTGTCCCCATCCCACCACTGCCTGCCACTCACTATGTCTTTTATCACAGCAACATTCCTTATACACCACAGTTTATCATTTTGGCTGGGTAGCTAAGGTCTAAAATTGAATAAAGACAGCTGCTGTTTTCAAAATTTCTTGTCTTAATTTATCTTATCATAAATCTTACTTTTTGTAAAAATAATCTGGACAATGATACAAGCTAGCAAACTCTGAGACCTCCCACTCCCCACCCCCACCACATTGCTCACAGGCACCCTTTATTGGCCCTATTTAGGTACACCCGTACCCAAGTCACATGAATTTTACAACGTGTTAGAAGAATTATGGAATATTTATCCATTTGAGACCACTGTAATTTTATATTCTGTATCCTTTTTTAAAATCACCTTATAGATGATTATGATAATTTGCTGGTTCACTGAAAAATTACTTTTTGGGAGCCTATTTCCTCATATGTAAAGCACAAATTTTAGGCTTGAATTAAAAGTAGAGAGAAAGGATATCCTTTAGTATAAATAAATGATCTTCTACATATTCAGCCTATAATATTGTTTAAAATTTAATTACTTACCAAAATCATAATTACTTTTCAAGATAAGTATCTGTTTTCTTAGTATTATTTTTTTTTAATTTTAAGTATGGGCATTATTTATTGGACATTGGCTAAACTGAAACAGTGTCATGGGAATGACTTTAAATCGATTTGACCTGAAAGTAATAATTGTAAAAATATGCACAGGTATCGTTTAAAGAATAATCAGGCTGGCTCTTTAACCTAATAATGAAAAAAGGTTTCTATGCTATGGTCAAGTTAAGTCTGCAAAGATACTTTGCTGATTAGAGTGTTGTTGGTGAACACCCAACTGAAATTAGCTAAAGATGGTGGAGACTAGGTCATCTAGAGAATATTAAAAATAAAATTAATATTGCAGAGGAAAATTTGTAAATTAATAAAACCCCACATGCTTGCATACTAGGAATGTATTTATCATTTGGCAAATAAACTTATTGAAATAATAGCAAGACATTGAACAGAAGATGCTCTAAACCATAGTAATACAAAAATGTAAGCCTGTGTAGTTAAATAATGTCATACTAGAGATTTAACATTACCATCTTGCACAGGTACTTCTACTTGCTGTGGGATTTACAAAATTAAATTAAATGAAAGACACAGGACTTGAACCTTTGTATGAGTAGGAGCTTTTTAGCTTTTCCTTTTTTTTTTTTTGTATTTTGTTTTCATTCCTATTGCTGTTGTTATTGTTACATATTTTATTGGTTCACTGTTATAATGTATTTGGTTTACATGCAGAAAGTTTAATCTAGAAACTATAAACGAAGTCCACACAGCTATTTAACAGAAAGCCAGGTTGCCAAAAACTTCTTTCTTGATATCAGGGAATTCTCCTTGGATAAACGTGTGAATTAAATTTAAACAAGAAGTTAGAAGTGTAAGTGTAAAAATAAAGCAAGGGATCAAGTGGAGGGAATAGTATGGGTGTAGTGCAGACAAAGTCAAGTCAAAGAAGTAAGAATTGTAAGAAGAATAAGAAGAGTAAAGTTCAGAGCTGCTAGATGGTAACAGAGGCCATCAAAAAGCAACCATAAAGACGGGAAAGGACAACCCGATGTATAGAAACTACTAAATCTCTACATCAGGAATAAATTGATCATCAAGAAGTATTTCACCAGTATTGAATTTCCAAGAATCAAGGAAAGAATGATAATAGGCTGAAATACACTTTCTAACTTATGGGTTTGTCAATGTTTTCATCTTTGGGAGGTGGAGCACTTAGGATTCAGATAAAATCTATGTACTTGTTTCTCAGGAAAAAAATGTATTTGCAATCATTTTCAAGAGTTTTACTAACTACCTAGGTTACAGAGTCCAAGTTATAGATCTTGCCTTAGGTAAATAATCTTCCTCTTCTTCTTCCTCTACTACTTCTTATTTAAGTCTCAAATTGTTAGAGAATCTTATATCTCAAAATTAGTAGTTCTAAACAGAAGTAAGAGGAAGAATAATTATTACCACATATAAATTTTTGTCACATCTCATGGGAGAAACTTGCTATAATCTTAATGATTTCTTTACATTTTAGATACCTGTTATTTTCCATAATAGAAGTAATATTTATATGCATTTCAAAAATTAAATCTTAATTTAACCTCTTACTTCAGTGCAGTTCACTATGTCCTATATTACCTTTTTTTTTTAATAGTTTTGAATTTATCTTACTGCTACCACAGTGCTTTTTTCCTTTTAAATCAGTGTGTAAAGGCTTTTATTCTGGAAGTTCTTAACCCCATGCCCATCTATTTTACTATTTTATATGTAGTAAGACCATTACTGCTAGAAAAGTAGTATAGAAGCCACTGCTTTTAATCTAAATCTCATTAAATTGCAATTTCATTTGATTGCAAAATAGTATAAACCTGCTGGTAAATATATCAAAAAAGAAAACTCAAATCAATGGGTAGAAAGTATTTAAAATATCAGTATCATAAACATGAAAAATAATTTGATTTTAGCAAAATTGAAAATTGACCTGGGACAGAGAAAAACTACATTGCCTTAGAACGTATAGTCTGTAATCCCTGGCTTTCTCTGTGTATGTGCTGCGTTTTTGTCCCTGCAGAGTAGATTTCTTTATATGCATAATTTTGCTTTCCTGTTTTTTTGGTTTACACTTGACTTTGGCTGTTATTAATATGCACTCCACTGTGGCTCTTTATAAGCTTTCAATGCAATGCAGACTGACTATACTCAATGTTATTTTTTTTCCCAATTAGTGAAAGACAGCATCTAAAAGCTCACTGGCTTTAATCAATTATAGCTGAGGAGGTGGGAGTGAAGTCACATGGTAGGCCCATGTTCAATTATACCTGCCCTTGCAGCAGCAGGTAAGGGAAGTGTATTTTTCAGGATGGCATTCAAAATCATGTTTTCTACACTTTGTTCATCAAGGCCATAAACTCTCTCTTAATGAAAATATCTGAACAATTATGGCTGCATAGAGCTAAAGGAAAAAAAAATAAGTAAATTACAAATATTTTAAGATTAATTGTTAATAAGCCAGTAAACTAATAATTTTTATGAAAATTTCTAGGGAAAATATAAACAGATAAATTCCCAAGCTCAAAATATTTGTATTTATTTAGAAAACTTTTGTATGATATTGTATATATTTGAGCTGTTGACAATTTTCAAACTTAGTCTGTAAGTCTTTCCCTGATTGTTATCATTTTTTATTCCTTTTGTTTATTTGTGTTCACTAAAGTTACATACATTTCCTTCAAAAAAGACAGAGAGAGAGAGAGAGAGAGACACAGACAGAGAGAGAGAAAGAGAGCGAGAGAGTTACGATGATAAAACAACCAAAAAATGCCATCTGACATGAAAATTAACTCTTGGTAATGAAGGATCATCACAAAAGATTTTTGCAATGTTAAAATATTGTCTTCCTTGACCAATATTCTCTAAGCTCTGTTAGGCATGGGACAGCTAATAATAGCTGTGATAAGCCCGGCTGGTGTAGCTCAGTGGATTGAGCGCAGGCTGGGAACCAGAGGGTCCCGGTTCGATTCCCAGTCGGGACACATGCCTGGGTTGCAGGCCAGCTCTTTGGTGAGGGCCATGTGAGAGGCAGCCATACATTGCTCTTTCTCTCTTCCTTCTCCTCTCTTTGAAAATAAATAAATGAAATCTTAAAAAAAAAAGATTAAAAAAATAGCTGTGATAACATCAACAATTAAAATAATAATCAAAAGAAAGATATAATTCTAGCACGGTCTCATTATACTTACTTCAAAACTCTGGGCAAACTTCTAAAAACTTTGAAGAGAGAAAAATTGTGTTCATGGCAATTCCAAGTATCTTAACGTCTCCTCTTTCACAATCTTGGTTGTTATACAAAAGCTTTGACTCCTGCGCCCAGACCAGTACCTAGTCAACGAAGTTTCATAGTTGTATTTGCACAGAGTATCTTCCCTTTGCATCGTCAGCATGACTCCAGTTCAAGCCCTCCTAGTTCTCACTTGTACTTTTGAACAAACTCCTAGCAGCTCTTTTCTACATTTCATGCTCCGACCTATTCTAGGCTCAGCGCCCCACAGCAGAGTCCTTGTCAATAGATGACTTCTCATTGCAAACTGGTTTATCTGGCTCTTCAGGTTTCCTGGATACAAGCCGCAACCTTATACCTCATTTCTTTATCTTAGAAACATGTAGACTCTAATCTAGAAAAACTAAACTGTGTTGTTCCCTAAATAGTGTCCTTTTTTTCTTATTATACCTTTTCTGATGCTCTTTTGAACCTATGCTTTAAAATTACCTTTATCCATTGTTATCAGTTGAATGCTATTTACTACCAAGATATGTCTTCAATGCTACTTTCTGTATTAAATATTTCCAAAAGGTAACACTGGTATGTATTTTTTTTTTTCCTCTAAACTCCAATACCTGCAGAACTCTTTTTGACTCACAGTATAATTACATATGTTCATCTCATATCAGTTTTATAGGACTGACTTAGTAGTGCACAAGAACTATATGAATATAAATCCAAATCCAAATTGAACTATGTGTATAATAAATATAGTTAAATAAATGTTAACTATGTTAACATTCTATGTTAAATAAATAGAATGTCCTTACTGATTGTGAAAAAAATCTACGGACATATCTAAATATTACATACTCCTATTTCACATATTTCCAAATCCACACTCTTCTTCTTTAGGCAACTTCTGTAAGTACACCATTCACTGTGAAAGTTTAATTTGTGAAGGATACTCAAAATTATGATGAGCCATTTCCTTTAAATTTGTTTCATTATTTAAAAATAATTTCTAAAGTACACTATATTTTATTTACTTTCACTGTCTTCCAGTTTATTTGTGAAATGATGAAGTTTTAATTTGTAAAGGTGGTAAGTACAGGACAAAAAAATCTTGGCAAAAATATTTTATTCCTCTGAGGATTGAATAAGTAAGTTTTGCCTTTCCTTTATAAAAAAAAAATCAATTCTTATAGAGCTTTGCTAAAAATTTTTCCCACTAAATATTCCCCTTAGGTCCTGGCTGGTGTAGCTCAATGGATTGAGCGCGGGCTGAGAACCAAAGGGTCCCGGTTCGATTCCCAGTCAGGGCACATGCCTGGGTTGCAGTTCAGGTCCCCGTGAGGGCCATGTGAGAGGCAACCATACATTGCTGTTTCTCTCCCTCTCCTTCTCCCTTCCTTCCCCTCTCTCTAAAAATAAATTTTAAAAAAATCTTAAAAAAAAATTCCCCTTAGATTGATATATGTGCTATAATCAATGCCATAGTATCAATAAATTCACTATAACAGTTTTGCTTAGCATGTTGAATCCTAAGTGATTTTCTGAAAAACTCATAACACAATGTCCTATTTTGTTTTTTTCTTCAAATGATAAAATTCAAACATACATGTTGGAAAATTTTATTCTCTTACTTTCACCCCAACCCTACTTTTTAAGGATAACCCATATCAATTGTTGGAACATATAATTCCTGAATTTTATCCATGTATATTTAAATCTATACACACATATACACAAATGTGGAAATATGCAAATATGGATCAAGAGTATTATGTTAAACATTTATTTTTATTTTTTTTTTATGTTAAACATTCATTTTTAAATTGGGAGAATAGTTTGCCTGTCTAGGAATATATGAATTTTGGTTGTTTTAAATAATTACCCCCAAATTTATATAAACTTTTTTCTTCTTTGTTTAATAAATGAAAAAACTTGAGAAAATTAGAGAAAATAAAATTGCTATGACTTATTTTTTCCACCAGTTATGAAAGATAAACTAAATTTCCCTAAGACATTCCTAAGTGTTTTGGACTCCCGAAACTCTCACTAATCGATTTAGTAGAACTGCACTTGATGTATTTATGACCTTCTTAAACAGCAGAGTAGAATCTATTCCAAGTGAAATTACAATGTGTGTTACATATTAGCTACAGGGAATTCTTGCCTTCAACATGATCCATTATGGCTGGAATTTATTGCAAGCTAAGTTCTACCCATACTGCTAACAGTTGCATAGAGAGCTAAAGTTGAGAGTGGCAAGAGCTCTAGATGACCTGGATATCTCTGATTTATGGGCACTTAGCAGGACTAAGTGGCCTCAGTGCATCGTGCATTTGATAGTCTACTTCCAAAGTTGGTGACCTTTCTGTCCTAGTGCTTCCACTCAGCATAGAATTAGAGGTGGATACGAAATGGTTTTATAGGTCTCTCTTGCAATATTTAGAAAACAAATAACCTTAGAAGGATATGATTCAGCTGATTGTCTTTTAGAAGGTGTGCCAAGGGCTAATAGTACAGGTATTTATTGTTTTTTTTTACTTTATTATTGAAATATGCAGTACTTTTCTTAAATAGCCATTAAAGCAAACACTCTAAAATTGGTAGTAAAGATGGAGGTTATCTAATCAAATTATTTCCAGAACTCTAAGAACTAGTCTTAATAAATAGTCTTTTTTTCCTCAAGTTTGCAGATTTTTAGTGATGGGGCTTGCCTTGTTATAGGATAGTCCATTCTATTCTGTACTATTTTGGATTAATAGAAAACCTCTATTTATATTGAAAACATAATGCTTTGTGATACTTTTATTCACTGTTCTTATTTCACTTTCTGGAACTACAGTGAATAAACTAAAATCTAAGTAAAACATTTCACAACAACCAGTCAGATATTTAGTGAATATTATTTTTTTAGCTTAAACATCCTCAAATATTATCACATACTTGAAGGTGTTGAAATTTCACATTTTATTCACCCAGAATATGGTGCTCTTTATAATCCACCTATCTCTGCATCTATTATTGTTAATGAATATAAAGTTTGTATTATTTTTTCAGCCATCCATTTACAGTGTTGGCGTATGAAGTCATCTTTCACTCATATAATTCAGAATTATGTTTTACATTAATGTATGTATCCATTTATTATATTTTGGTAATTAAATATTTTTCAAATATAAATATGTTATTTTAAAAATATAGCATTTTTATTATACTTATTTGTGTTTTAAAATATTTTATTTATTTACTTTTGGAGAGAAGGGAAAGAAGGAAGAGAGGGAGAGAAACATCAATGTGTGGCTGCCTCTCAAGCACCCCCAACTGGGGACCTGGCCCACAACTCAGGCATGTGCCCTAACTGGGAATTGAACTGGCAACCTTTTGGTTTGCAAACTGGTGCTCAGTCCACTGAGCCACACCAGCCAGGGAACAGTACGTATTTTTATAAGTTACTCTGACATATTAAAATGATTTGAACCTTGACTTCTGTCATTAAAATATACTTTATATACTTCTGAGCTTTGTGACATTCACAGACTTTATACACATGACTTTAATGCTTTCATTTATGTCCACTATTCAAAATGGAATGGGATAGATATTAGAACACAGAGTTACATCGCACTTCACTAGAGACCCTCCTCCATATGTTAATGATGCTTCTATTTATTTTCTCTAAGTACAATTATTTAGCCAAGGACAAACAAATTCAACTACCTTTGCTTTATTGATTGTATAATCATCAGATTAAACATGTTTGCTTCAGTTTAGATATAGTTTTTACAACATTCTTATTTAGAAATGTGGCATGTGACATTTTTAATGAACATATCCTAGATTCTAATAATCATTGATCTATTTTTAAATTGATTTCAATCCAAATATTTAATAATTTATTTAAAATCCAATATTATAAGTATGTATATTATGTAGCTCATGTTTTTTACTTTTTTGGATGTTTACCTTATTATAAATTAAAAATATTATTTATATCCATTATGTGTTAATATGTGTCTAGCATAAAATAGTGCCATGTAATACTTATAATGATTTCATTATATCAGTGTTTATTTTTATCTCCATTTGTTGAGATGAGAACACTAAGCACAGAGAGATTTTGTATCAGGATGGTAGAGTTAGTGGGCTACGGAACTAAGTCTGGCAGCCAAGCAGACTCAAGCACACACAGTCTTCCATCCTAGGCACAGTGCTGGCTCTGTGCTAGGAGATTCAGCCATGACCAAAAGGAGAAAAATTAAAACAAATATAAAATATGTAATATGCCAAGTGGTGGATGAAAAGTGCAATATAGAAAAATAAGTAGTGAAAAAAGAATTAGGAAAGAAATTTCAGGGTAGAGGTATTTTAGATGGGGTGGTAAGAACAGGCCATGCTGGTAAAATGATAACCTTAGAGGAAAAATTTTATAAGCTTGAAACAAATTTTAAAAATCACAAAGATACATTTTTTAGTATTAACTACTTTGACACTAGAGTCAAAGAGTTGTGGGTACACAATTCAATTCTATAAGTAATGGAATCTGAGTAAATAAGTTCTGCTTTAAAGATACTTTTCCCCTTTACCAAATTTATCATAAAAAATAATTAGAAAATTTAGGACATATTTATATAGAGAGTATTAATTGAAGTATAGTTTATAATGATAAAGACTGACAACATAAAACATCTCATCATAAGTTATTATTAGACAAATAATGTTTATAGACTTAAAATAGAATGAGTTAAATCACAAAGTGTTATAGTGAAACTATATTTACAGATATGGGATGATATTCACTGTGTATGTATGATAAATGTATATTTGGAGAGGGGGAATTGGTAAAATAAGTATTTAAATGCATAGAATGTTTATATGTGGTTGAATTGTGAATGGATTCTCTTTTGTTTCTCTGCATTTTAATTTTATCAGATATTAGCATATACTATTTTAGCAAATATATAAATGGACAAAAATGTTACACAATCCTTCCCCAAGGATTTTGTCATTAACACATTGTTTTTATAAATTAGAAGTTCATATGATTGCTTTTCAACTTTTGGAAGGACAAAATTTGTTTTATCCCATCAAATCTCACCATGAATTTTGTCATGTATTTATCACCAGTCCTTTAATTGTGAACAGGATGCTACTTAAGACCATATGTTTTGAGACACAAAATTGAATAAAATAATTGTAATTGTCTTCTCTTGTCCTTAAACTTGGCAAAATGGATCAGTTTTTTGTAGATTATTATAATGTAAAAATGAACAAGCATAGAAAATTTTATTAAATAAGTCCTTTGGCAGTAATAAGAAGCTTCAATTTCAAAAGTTATTTTTTTAAAGATTCAATTTCTGCATTGCAGCCACCAATGAATATACACTCCATCGTGGTGAAAGTCCAGTGCGTGAACAAAAAAGTGGGCACTGTTATCTACCACGAAGTTCGAATAGTGGTCAGAGACAGGAATGACAACTCACCCACATTCAAGCATGAAAGCTACTACACCACAGTGAATGAGGTCAGTTTCTATGTACTCTGTGTTCTTTTTTATACATATGGCTAACTGTATACTATATATGGTTTGAAATTATTTGCAAGTATCAAGAAAACATTTTAAAGAATAATGTGTTAGAAGAAACAGGGTCTGGATGACTTTGGACATAATTTTAGGAATATACTTTGTTATAGAAAAATAATTTATTTATAATAATGACCAAAATATTAATACTCATAATTATCTTGGACACTTTTATCCCTGAATCCACATGCTTGCTTACTGAGGCTCCATAGGAGGCATTTATTCTCATGGTAAGATGACAGATGATGAACTAATTTATTTTCATATCACTGAAGTGGTAGCAGCAATTAAATCCTGGAAGAAAATATGTATTTAAAATTCTATTAACTAAAAGTTATTTCCTCAATTTTAAGATAAAGGTTTGGCAAATTCAAAATATTTTATTATAAATCACAACTAAATTCTTGTAAAAACTGCTGATCCAATTATAAAAATATTTCAAACATGATATCATTGCTTTTATTAGAACATGCTTTTATTAGTTTATTTATTTGTTTTTTTTTACTTTGAGCCAAATCCATGAGTGAAGTACTCCTTTTATGTTTTCTTAAATACAGCAGTTAGTCTATTATAACTGTTTTCTTCTTTCATTAAGTTAGAAAATATTTCTGAAGTCCCTCTAATATCACCTATGTTATGTACGCTATCAAAAAATAAACTACATTTTAGCAGTTCTTCTTTATGTTCAAGATGCATTTTTTAACCTTAACAATATGTACCTATTTTAAAGGAGGAAATCAGTGCAGTTTGGGTATTAAATATAACATTGACTCTTTAACCTCTAAAAGCTTCTGGAAATTATTAAAATGTATCTCATTTATCTCAACATTCTTTTATTCATAAAAAAGTTAAGAAATGGTATATATCATAATCTGAGACTTTATAGTTTGTCATTTTGATGTGGTTGTGTGAGAAGACAAGCCGTGTTTACCTATGCCACTGTCTTGACTGGAAGCCCCTGAGAATTCTTAGTTTGTAGTACTTTTTAAAAAACCCATAAACTCTTGTTTTACGTTTAACAGGACCTGTTACTGGTTAGTCAGTGCTTAAACTTTTTGAGCTACCTTAATTTAGCAGGTTTCTACTAAAATAGATGTTAATTAATGTAATTAAGCAGGTTAAATAATTTATTTTAGCATCTGAAGTATATTCTTTCAATGAAATTTTGCTTTGTTTGTTAACTTCATTTTGACATAAACTGATAGTCAGGTGAGTTATGTTAGGCAAAAGGTCTAACTGTAAAATCTATTCTTATATTTAACAATTCCTGGATACATATCTTTAATTTTTGTAAAGAAATGTATAATGTTCAACTTGAATTTCAAAGTATCCAATGTGATTTAATTGCTTCCGCTCACCCCATCTAATTTTTTCAACACCTTGCCGAAAAATAACCTTTTCAAATACTGTTTTAATGATGCCACTCTCCTATTCAAAAACTGTAATTTCAAAGTATTGTCAGGAAAAAGGCCATCTATCTCCATTGGATGACTTTCAAGGCCTACCATAATCTGAATTTTTGTCAAAGTATTCTTAAATTTAAATTCTATTTGATAAAACTTCACTTCTTTCAGAATAATTTCTTCATTTCATAAATGTATCCACCTATTGGACTTTGCTCACACTGTTCATTTCACTTAGAATGGAATCCTCCCTACTTTTCAAGTCTCTGAATTTTATTCATGTTTTAAAGTTTATCTCAAGACCTATTTCTCATTTTCTGTTTCTAAAGTTGTCCCCAACCACTCACATTCATTACTATTCAGTTTCTCCAAACTCTAAACTCCTGCAGTCTCTCAGTAAATGTCAATTATAGTGATAAAATGTATAGAAAAATCAAATATTTTATCTGAAACATTATTTGGAGAGGATCAGGTCTTTTTTTTTAAGATTTTATTTATTTATTTATTTATTTATTTATTTATTTTTAGAGAGGGAAAGGAAGAGAGAAAGAGAGAGAGAAACATCAATATGTGGTTGCCTCTCACATGGCCCCCTCTGGGGACCTGACCTGTAACCCAGGAATGTGCCCTGATGGGGAATCGAACCAGCGACCCTTCGGTTGCAGCCCATGCTCAATCTACTGAGCTACGCCAGCCAGGGCTGGATCAGGTCTTTTTACAAAGCTGTCCATGTGTCTTTTTCTGTCAACACACTTCCCTATAGCCAACTAAGACAATCCTAATCCACTGGTACTGTGGTCTTATCTTCTATGGTCTGATAATATTGTTTCCCTCTTTGATTTTTAATTTTAAATTTATTTATTTTTAATTCATTTTTATTGTTCAATTACAGTTGTCCCTATTTTCCCCCTTTGATTTTGCTCATACTTTCATATCTATTTTCTTGAAAAATCAAAAGCTTGTTTAAACCTCAAGACATAATCACAAGGAAAAAACAAATTTAGCTATTTTTTTATCCTTCATTTATTTGAAAAATTCTTCCACAGTAGTACTTCTCTTAGTTTTATTGGCAAGAATGGAGATTATATATTTATATATGTATATGCATATATATATATATATATATATATATATATATATATATATATATATATGGAAAATAAAGTAAACATATATACATATATGTATACATGTGTACTCCAATTACAATGCTGCCTGTGTCTCCTGTAACTGCAATCCTGCCTGTAAAATTTAAAAAAATGAAATAGATTTTACCTTCCATGAAAAATTGCAAGATTTTTCTATGCTGTATCTCCTTCTAGGATAAGAATTGAATTTAATGAAGAACAATCTAATTTTTTTAATCACTCAGGGCTTAATAGATTGTTAGTGTCAAAATATTTTATACTTCATTACAGTCTAAATAAAGGTATAAAGTCATTATCACAGAAAAGGTGAGCTGAAAATAGAGATGTGAGATTAAAAAATATTATGAGCTCATGATAATAGACAACGAGGGTATATAGGAAGGATGTTTAGGTGAACAATTTCATGGGAAAGGATGACTAGAAGATTGTAGAATGTAAAAAAAGATGAATGGTGTAGAACTCTATAAATCGTTTAGATTAACTCTGAGATTCTGACTTAGACTATGGCAATGGACCCTGCTAAGAGAATATATTAGTGATGAGTACTTAGGGGAAGATTTGCAGTCAGAGGAGATTTTGGTGATTTCAATATCTGTGAGATAGTTCAGTTGTGACAACTCAGCACGGAATATCTTTAGATCTCAAAAAGTCCATGAAAAGGATAAAAACGT
The DNA here is from genome assembly GCA_004026765.1 of Micronycteris hirsuta. Classification (NCBI taxonomy): domain Eukaryota; kingdom Metazoa; phylum Chordata; class Mammalia; order Chiroptera; family Phyllostomidae; genus Micronycteris; species Micronycteris hirsuta. The sequence goes on along the minus strand of PVJI01000319.1, from coordinate 72,513 downwards.
GTGAATCATGAGTCAGTTAACCTAAACTAAGATTGACCAATTAAAAAAAAAAAAAACTTTATAGGATATAACATGTGTAGTAGGTATCAAAAAATCATCTTTCATATTTTAGCTATTTTTGGATATATACAATTGGTAGAAAAATAGTTGTAGCTTTTATCAGATTCTCACAAATATCTATAAAAATTAATGAACACTGGCCCAAGGTAGTTTGAAGACAAACCAAAGAGAAAGAATTCAACAGAAAAAAACACACCAAAGGAGTAGCAAGAGAAAAAGGGGGCATTGCCTCAAAAAATAATAATAATAAGTACAGTGCATTTAAAAGTTTGAGCCCTATTCTAGTAAATTAATAAAAGTATAAATCATATTGTGTTAAATTAAAACTGTGTTGAAATTGGGAAACAGAGATAGTAACCACAAAATTCTCAAGATGCTTGACAAAAAAGAAAGCAGAGATAAAGCAGTAGCTAGGAGATGATGGAGCCTCAATTTAAAACATTGTCCTCAAATATAGGGATAGAGGAGACATGAGTCCATTGCCATGGATGATAGTACTGCATATCAAATTTCATATTAACTCTAACATTTACTTGAGATATTTAATAATCACTTTCTAAAAGTTTTATAAAATTAAACAGTAAGTCATCAAACTGAAGGGTTCTGAGAATGTGGCATTTCTTTCCCTTTCATTCATAGCTTTACTTGCCAAAGCGTGGTTGCTGGAACTCATCAGGGATGTCTTAAGTTCTGGAAAAGTCTGCACAAGAAGAATTGTGGTGGGGCTTTTCTACAACCCAATAGACCACAAATTGCACAAATAGGACTTCAGCTTCAGAGATCCTTGAGGGCCGCAACTGAGTATGAAGGACCAAAACAAATCTGAATCAAAGTTTGAGGTCAGCATCAGCTACCTGAGTTTGCCTGGTCTTCATACCTGCTTCCCCTACCCCCAAGAATTCAGGACAGAGTTAGCAGGTCAATTGAAAGTTTTCTACTCTTAAAGTTGTGAAAATTTAAGAAGGCCAGGAAGAAGAGCTTCCTTCACAGGCTTTAATTGGTGATTAGCGATTGGCCTGTTGCTATCCTTGCTCATGAGGTAGAAAAAACTATTATTTTAACCTACAATTATCCTAAGATCATAATTGGTAAATAAAAATTATAAACAGTATTAGTGGATAGTTGGTATTTACTGAAAATCTACTGTATTCCAAATCTGTAAATGTGGTCTTGTTTGACCCTTATAATAATTGACCAGTGGGCTCACATTATTATGTGCATTTTAAAGTAAAAATATAAGTTTAGAGACCTTAACTAACTTTTCCATAATCAAGTATCTTGGATTTGGTGGATCTGTCCTCTCTCTAAAAACACTGACACTTTTAAAATATCATGTCCTGCTGGAAAACTCTAGAAACCAATCTGGTACCAGAAATAGTAGTTTTAAAAACCTGTGTATGTGAAAATGAATACTTTCTACTCCATACACTAGCCATCACCTTCCCCAAACTATTATCATTTCAATTACAACCATTCCGTTTTTTAATTAAGAAACATAATATAAATAGTTAATTTGAGAGAATTATAGACTATAAATTAGCAAAACTTAAATTTTTCTTCCTCCTTTAAGAAAGCATTTAAACATATATTGTTCTGTGAAGTTAAAAAATAACACATAAATATATAAAGAAATGGCATTTCTCCAGTGTTTATCCCTGCTTAACCTGCTTAGTATATGTATCTACAATATTGTCTAGGGATTCTTATCATTTTTTGTACAGAGATGGTACCATGTAGTTACTTTGGGAGGTTTAGATTCATATAATTTCCATTATTGCCAATCATTGAAAGCATTGAATTCTTCCACTTCTGACTGAAATAGAGTAGGTAATCAGGACCAATTATTCTAATAATGGTGACTAAAATTGTTAGGAAAATATAAATAAATAAACAAACAAAATGAAAATAAGTAAATGAATTAAATCTAATGAAAGTTATCAAATAGCTAATAAAAATAAAGTAATATGAAAATATAAGTATATGTGACAAACTAAATAAATAGATTGCATTGATAATGCTTTCTTTTAAGGAATATATAACTCTCACATGTAGATAAAGGTGTATACTTAATATATGAGAACACTATAGTTATAAACCAGAAGATGACTAATAAATATTTTCTAAGGTGTTCATTGCTTAGAAAGAGAATGGCATAGTTAATAATGGGTATGCTAATCCATCAAATTAAGGCATGGGAACAAATAAAAAAAGAACATAAAATAGGCAGGACAAAATATGAAGAGTAGATTTAAACCATCCTGTTTGAAAATACATAAAAGTAAAGGGGAAAATGCTCAAATTGAGGGCCACATTTCTCAGATGGATTAAAAAGTAAAGCCAAGTGCAGGCAGTTGACATGAAACACAAATATATGGATTCAGAAATCTTGAATATAAAAAGATTAAAGTAGATATACTATGCAGTCAGTTACCATGCAAAAACTATTTAGTTGTACTATTATCAGACAAAATAAACTTTACAGCAAAAAAAAAATGGTAGAAAATAAAAGGAATTTTTCATAATGAAAAAATTCAATTAGCCAGAAAGATATAGCATTATGGTTTCAATTGCACTTAACAATATGACCTCAGAAATAATAAAGTAAATTTTAATTGAACGAATTAAAGGAGAAAGAGAAAAATCCATTAGTGTAGAGGGATATTTTTAAACTGTTGTGGATAGAATAATAGCCCATTAAGGGCTGTCCATGCCCTAATCCCTGGCAAAAGAGCTTTGCAGGCATGATTAAATATAAAAGTTAATGGGGAGTTTATGCTGATGGGCTGAATCTAATCACATGAGTCCTTAAAATAAGAGAACTCTCTCTGCTGGAGTCACAGAGAGTCAAGTGAGGAGAAAGCGGGAAGTATGAAGCAGAAGGGGAACTCAGAGAATCCAGGAGTGGGAAGTACTCATCCCAACTTTGCTGGCTTTGAAAATGAATGGAGCTGTATTCGAGGAACTGGGAAGCAACCCCCGCCCAGATTTCCAACAGGAAATCGGGTCCCTCAGTCCTACCATGGCAAAAATAAAAAACTTCAGCCCTGAGTGAGCTTGAATTGCAGTCAGTCCCAGAGTCACCAGAAAGGAACTCAGCCCTGCTGACACCTTGATTATAACTTGGTGAGACCTGACTCTGATTTTTGACTAATCTGTAAGATGAAAGAAATGGATATTAATTTAAGCCACTAAATTTATAATGTGTTATAAAAGCATAGAAATTAATGCAATACTACTATCTGTGCCTGGCCAAATAGGTAGGGAGAAAAATAACAACAAGGACATAGAAGATTTGGACACACCTGACATAATAAGTGCCTGTGAAAGGAACACTGGTTCACGACTCGTTCTTTTCAAGCACGTGGAATATTTTCAAGAACTTACCAAATGCTAGTCTCTAAAGAAATTATTAATATATTCCAAATTACTGAAATTGTACAGAATATGTTTTCTAGTCACAGTGCAATTGAGATTAAAATCAATAAAAATAACAGAAACTAGAAATTTCCCATATATTCAGCAAATGACACATAAATATTTTCATATTCACAAATGGCACTATTGTTTATATAGGAACCCAACAGTATTTACATCTCAGTTATTATACTTAAAAATGAGCTTAGCAAGATTGCTGGACACAAGGTCAATATTTTCTTTTTTAAAAAACAAGTATTTTTTTTGCCCAACTGGTGTAGCTCAGTGGATTGAGTGCGGGCTGGAAACCAGAGGGTCCTGGTTCGATTCCCAGTAGGGGCACATGCCTGGGTTGCGGGCCGGGTCCCCGGTGAGGGCCATGTGAGAGGCAACCGTACATTGCTCTTTCTCCCTCCCTTTTCCTCTCTCTGAAAATAAATAAATAAAATCTTTAAAACAGTATTTTTTCATAAACCAGCAGCAAATAGACAATGAATTTTAAAAGGTGATTCCCTGATTAAATGTTTTTCTATAATAGTAAAAAAGAACTAGAGATAACCCTATTTCCAACTATGCTAGTGCCAGTTTACCATATGTCAGTTGTGTTTATCTTAAAAAAAATAAATTTTGACCCTGGCTGCTGTAGCTCAGTTAATTGAGCGTGGGCTGTGAACCAAAGGAACACCAGCTCAATTCCCAGTCAGGGCACATGCCTGGGTTGCAGGCCAGGTCCCCAGTAGGGGATGCGTGAGAGGCAACCATACATTGATGTTTCTCTCCCTCTTTCTACTTCCCTTCCCCTCTCTCTAAAAATTAATAAATAACATCTTTTAAAAAATTAATTATTTTCTATTTTTCAGTTTTTTTTAAACTAAAAAAGGAGGGGAACAAAAATATTATAACATCTACCACATAGGGTTTAATGAATAATTATTTTAATAGACAATCTGAAACAGATATCTTTAACCACTTATCTACACCTGATGCTATATATGCATTTATTTATTGTTTCCTTTTTTCTTTTTTAAAATTATTTTATTGTTGTTTAATTACAGTCAATTGCATTTCCCCCCCCATCATTCCCCCCACCCCAGCCAAACCCACCTCCCTCCCTTGCTTCCACCCCGACACCTTGGTTTTGTCCCTGTGTGCTTTATAGTTGTTCCTGAAAACCCTTTCCCCCATTTATTTTGAATTGTACCTCTGCCACATTAGAATTGAATCACTATTTGTTTTATTTTATTTATTTATTTGAGAGACAGAAAGAGAGAGAGATACAGAAAAATCACTTTATTGTTCCACTTATTTATGCATTCATTGGTTGTTTCCCATATGGCTTATCAGGATGACACTTGAACTAACTGTGCTAGTGGGCCAGGGCTGAATGGAGTCATTATTAAAGCTGGCACTTTGTTTTGCTCATTGAGTAGAACAGTACCTGGTACCTTGTAAGATTTCTATAAATGGATTTATCAGTGAAATATTAATGGTACAATCATGAAACGGGTAAGTATCATTTAACGTATATTATCACTTTGTTTTTTCTAAGATAGGAATTAGATAGAAAGAGTTTATTTTGAGTTAAATTAGAAAAGAAGATCATACATGGTAGTTTCTTGTTTAGCAAGTAAAAGCTTTCCCAATTATTGTGAAAGATTACATTGGTAAACAGAACAGTGGTAACAACAAAAGAAACTCACTTTTTGTTTAACTTGTTAAGTATAAACTGTGTGAATTCTAGCTTTTTTTATATAACTCCAGGGAGAAATTATGTATTCATTCAGATAGAACTATTATACTGCTTGAGAATCTTTATTCTACTTTTCATCCCAAGAAAACTCAAATCATTTTGATTAAGTAACATTAATATGATGCTTCTTTAATCAAATGTCTTTTTTCCCCTCTACTAGATTTTTCTACATGCAGTGTTATGAGGTTCAGTGCAGTGTCCCAAGAATAGCACAGTCAATTTAATAAATCCGTTTGATCAGATCCTCTAAGTTCTTAATAATGGGGAACTTTAAAGGGTGCTTCACAAATCTAAATTTTATATGCCATTTACAATTCAAGAAGGTGATAATTAGCAGTTGAAATCACTTTGGGTTTCAAGAACAATCAAATGGTTTCAAAATTTTTAACATTACAGTATATCACAAATTATGTCTTGGTTAACAGCTTCAATGTCTGTAAACTTTAGATTTATAATTTTAATATTTATTTTATTACTCCTTTTATTATTAGCCATACTCATTAGGAAATAACCTCATACCAGATCAGTTTTAAATTTATTCCTATTCAAAATTTTTAATGGTAGGATTTCTGCATATATCTTCTTCCCAATTTAATAACATCCCCTAATAATGAATAGAATAAGGATATACTGCAATAATAATGATAGATTAATCCTAACAAATATCATTTATTAAGTGCATTTATTAATTGATTGATTTTAAAGATTTCATTTATTTTTAGAGAGAAAGGAAGGGGGGAGGAGGAAGAAAGGGAGAGAAACATCAATGTGTGGTTGCCTCTTGTGTGCTCCCCACCGGGGACCTGGCCTGCAACCCAGGCATGTGCCCTGACTGGGAACTGAACCAGAGACCCTTTGGTTTGCAGGCCAGCACTCAATTCACTGAGCCACACCAGCCAGGGCTATTAGGTACATTTACTAACACTAAATGTTGTCCTTGAAACATGTCATTTAAAATTTATTCATACCTACACACCGACTCAAATTTTTTGTATGTTATTTTCATTTTAAAGATGAAAATACAAATATAAAAGAATTTATTAATTTGCCCAAGATCTCAGTTCTAATAATTGGCAAGTCAAAGCCAGAAACTGAAGCAGGCTCATGCCAAAACCGAGTGCCTGATCATCATACTATACAAATGCATCAGGCAGGAGAATAATAGAATTCAGATGTATAGAGAAAATTCTTCGCAATTTTGAAATCTCATATTTCTTCCCCATGTCTTACAATAAAGCCTTCTGAAAGAGTAAGAAGTAAATAGATAAGACCATTGATATGAATGATTAATACTAATTTTTAAAAAGTTGCATTTTCTTGTTTGGTGTAAATTATCATCTTGTTTCAAAATTTAGTAAAATAACAATGTGATAGGTAGTGCTATTAAAGAGAGAGAGAGGAAGGAGGGAGGGAGGGAATGAGGGAGGGAGGGAGGGAGAGAGGAAGGAAGGAAGGAAGGAAAAAGGAAAGGAAAGAAAAGAAAAGAAAAGAAAAAAAAAAAAAAAAAGAGAAAAAGAGCCCTGTCTCTTGTGGCTCAGTGGATTGAGTGCTGGCCTATGAACCAAAGAGTCATGGGTTCAATGCTCAGTCAGGGCACATGCCTGGGTTGCAAGACAGGTCCCCAGTAGGGGGCATGTGAGAGGCAACCACACATTCATGTTCCTTTCCCTCTCTTTCTCCCTCCTTCCCATTCTCTAAAAATAAATAAATAAAATCTGAAAGGAAGGAAGGAAGGAAGAAAAAGTAAACAAGCACAGCTCTGGAATTAGCGTGCCCTATATTCAGAATGACCAATTTTCAGGGGTTTTATCACAGAAAATGTATTAATTTCTAATAGGCTTAGTATCCTCAATGGAAAAACAAAAATGACATGTAGGGTAGCTATTGAAGAGTAAAGGATGCAGGGGAGGCAAAGCACAATCTGTGGCTCCGGGCACGCCTGGGCATGCATCCAGGGTGAGGAATGGTCATGACAGCAGCCTCCACCTGCCCTGACGCAGCGTTCCCAAATGGAAAGTAAAACACCTGAATGTTTTCCCCATGAAGCATTATTTTGCTGAAGTGTTTTATTGTGTTTTATATTTATTATTGCCATGTTCTCTTTTGTTAGGATAATAATTGTATGTTACATATCCATTCTAAATTTATCACTAGTACTCTTAGTTTCTAAACTAAGGAAAAATGGTTTTAATAAAATGGATAATAAAACAACATGAAAAATGGATAATAAAACAACATGAAAAAACGAGTAAATACCATATAACATTGAGACTAATACATATATTTTTCTTTTTCAATTTGAGTTGATATATTAGTTTCAAATATACAATATAGTAATTGGTATTTATATAACCTAAAGTGTTCACTCCCAAAAGTTTAGTACTCATCTGACACCATACAGAAGTATTATAGTATTATTGACTATATTTCCTATGCTGTACTTTATATTCCCTGTGACTTTTATAACTGTCCGTCTGTACTTCTTAATCCCTTCACCTTCTTCACCCCTCCAATTTCTCTTCCATTTGGTGACCATCAGTTTTTAATTTGTGTCTGTGAGTTTATTTCTGTTTTATTTGATCATTTGTTTCTTTTTAGATTCTATATATTAAGTGAAGTCATATGGTATTTGATTTTCTCTGCCCTGTTTCCTATAGCATAATGCCCTCTAGGTCCATTCATGTTGTCACAAATGTTAAGATTTCATTCATTTTCATAGCTGAATAATATTCCATCGTATATATGTACCACTTCTTCTTTATCCATTTTTCTATTCATGAACACTAAGATTGCTTCCATATCTGGACTATTGTAAATAATGCTGCAGTGAATATAGGGACGCATGTATTTTTCAGAGTGGCTGCACAGATTTACCATCCTGCCAACAGGGCATGAGGGTTCCCTTCCCTATATATCCTCACCAATTCTTGTTTGTTGGTTTATCAATGGTAGCCATTCTGACAGGTGTGAAGCGATATCTCATTGTGGTTTTAATTTGTATTTCCTTGATGATTAGTGATGTTAAGAATCTTTTCAAATGTCTATTGGTCTTCTGTATGTCCGCTTTGGACAAATGTCTATTCAGACACTCTGCACATTTTTAATGGAATTGTTTGTTGTGTGTGTGTGTGTGTTTGTGTGTTAAGTTCTATAAGTCCCTTTTAATTGTAGGATATTAACCCTTTATTGGATATATCATTGGCAAATATCATCTTCCATCCTGTAGGTTTTCATTTCATTTTGTTGATGTTTTCTTTGCTGTGCAAAAACTTTTTAGTTTGATATAGTCCTATTTGTTTAGTTTTCTTTTGTTTCCCTTGCCTGGGGAAACATATTCAAAAATATATTGCTAAGAGCAATATCAAAGAGTTTACTGCCTGTGTTTTCTTCTAGGAGTTTTATGGTTTCAGATCTTACATTTTAGTCTCAAATCAATGTTGATTTTGAGTTTATTTTTGTACATTGTATAAAAGAGTGGTCTAGTTTGATTTTTGCAGATATATTTTCAGTTTTTCCAATACCATTTATTGAAGAGACAGTTTTTATCTCATTGTATTCTTGTCTTATTTGTCATAAATTAGTCAATGTTATTAGACATGGGCTTATTTCTGGGCTCTCTATTCTGTTCTGTTGAGTGATGTGTCTGTTTTTATGCTTTGTCATGCTGCCTTGATTACTGTGGCATGCATTGTGATACCTCCAACTTTGTTCTTCTTTCTCAATATTGCTTTGGCAGGTCAGGGTCACTTGTGGTTTCATAGGGTTACTTGTTTTAGCTCTGTGGAAAAAACACACCATTGTTATTTTGATAGGAACTTCACTGAATCTGTACATTGCTTTGGGCAGTATGGACATTTTAACAATGTTAATTCTTCCTGAGCACGGTATATGCTTTCATTTATTTGTGTCTTCCTCAATTTCTTTCTTCAATGTCTTATAGCTTTCTCAATAGAGGTCTTTTACCTCCTGGGGTAAATTTATTTGGAAGTACTTTATTCTTTTATGTGCAACTGTAAACAGGATTTTTGAAAATTATTTTTTTCTGATAGTTTGTTATTGGTGTATAAAAATGCAACCAATGTCTGATATTTATCATGTATCCTGCTACTTTACTAAATCAATGTGTTAGTTGTAGTAGTTGTGGGTATGTGTGTGTGTGTGTGTGTGTGTGTGTAATCTTTAGGGTTCTACTCATCTGTAAACAATGATTGTTTTACTTCTTCCTTTCCAATCTGGATGCCTTCTTTTCTTTTTATTGTCTGCTGTGGCTAGGACTTCCAATACTATGTTGAATAAAAAAGGTAAAAGTGGATATTTTGGTCTTGTTCCTGATCTTAAAGAAAAAGCTTTCAGCTTTTCATGGTTGACAATGACATTAGCTGTGGTTTGTCATATATTGCATTTATTTTGTTAGCTATGCTCCCTCTATCACCATTTTGCTTAGAGTTTTTATCATAAGTGGATATTCTATCAAATGCTCATCCCACATCTATTAATATGAACGTATGAATTTTATACTTTATTTTGTTTATGTGGTGTATCACATTAATTGATTTGCAGATATTGAATGAATTGCACCACAGAATCAAGTCCCATTTAATCATGGTGTGTAATTGTTTAATGTACTGCTGAATTCAGTTTGATAATATTTCGTTAAGGATATTTGGATCTATGTTCATCAGGGATATTGACCTATAATTTTCTATTTTTTAAGTGTCTTTGATTTTGTTTTCATGGTAATGCTACCCTCATAAAATGAGTTAGGGGACCTTTCCTCTTCTTCAAAGTTTTGGAGCTGTTTGAGAAAGATGAGTCTTAATTCTTTGAAATTTTGGTAAAATTAACCTGTGAAAACATCTGGTCCAGGACGCTTGTTTGTTGAAAGTTTTTCAGTAATGATTCTATTTCATTTGTAGTTCTTGGTCTATTCAGATTTTCTGTATTTTCCTGATTCATAAGTATAGTGTTAAATTTTATTCTCTTCATAGATGGATATCACCTTTATGATATACTTTTTCAACTTCAAATCAGCAAAGATTCCCTTTCATTCTCTGCAAAACTATGAGAGTAAAAGCCTTGAAAACTCCCTTTAATGCATCATGAGGGGGCTCTAAAAAAAACTAATTATGATGTAATAACTATAGAATATAAAATAGATTATAAGTAGTGATGATTTCATATCAAACTCTGACTATAAAAAGTGTGTATGTTTGTGTATATTTAGTACATTTTCTATAGAATGCCCACAAGTTCATGAGGAATTATAAAAGGTAATAAAATGATGAGGATATCGAGCCAAACATCTTGCCCAACCACACATATAATAGCTGTAATAGCTTGCATAACAGAGAAGGTATTTATATTAGCTGATATTGTATGCTGATTGAATTAGCATTTTTATTTTATCTTACTTTAAATGCTTTTATACTTACTTCTCCTGACATAGCATGATCATAGCATGTCCTCCACAATCTCATAAGGTTAATATGCTCATTAAATTTAAAAAACTGGGTTTTTAAAATGTCTTAACTATTTAAGACTTAAAAGAATGATTTAAAATATTTTAATGATGCTATCAACAAGCAGAATTAAAAGCTGAATTCAGCAAATTAAATGTATGAGAAATGTATGAGAATCTCTTTCTTGCTTTCTTTTTTGTTCTTTCTCTGTCTCTCTTTTTCTCTTTCTTTTTCTATCATACACACATATACACACACTCTTAAGTCTACACTATTTAATTTTTTGTTCAATGCTCAGACTTTGCTCTAATGAAAATAATTTTGAAAATGATATGTAATGATTATGTTTTCCATTGTTTATGTAAAGTACCTCAGAACTATTTAGAGCTAAATTATATTTTATTTTAATAACAAATAATGGAGTACCCATATAGCCCACATTGAATACCCCCTACTGTTAATATCTCTCATCAACATGGTACATTGTTTAACAACTAATGAACCAAAAGGAAAACATTATTAACTCAAATAATAGTTTATTCAGATGCTATTGGTTTTTACCTAATTTTCATAGTTCTTTAGCATTTTCTTGACTTTAATTGCCTTATTAATTTTCAGAAAATAGTCTATATATTATTTCTCATTTAATTTACCTGATATTTCCTCATGATTATAGATTTTGTTCAGGAATATCCCAGGATTGATATTGTATTCTTCCTAACACATAATAGGAGAGACATACAGAGTCAGTGTATTCCATTACTAGTAATGGTAGCTTCTATTGCTTTAGTAAGTTAGTATCTGCCTGTTTTTTCTATTATAATTATTTATTGTTTTATCCTTAATAATAAGTAATTAAATTATTTGGCAAGGAGTGACTTTAAGACTTTGTAAGTATCCTGTTTCTTATCATATCTTCACTCGCACTTTTATTGGTGATTTATGAAATATCAATTTGTTGAAAAACCATTGATGAAAATGCAAATTATTGTGGTTGGATATATTTTCTTCTTTTTTTTTCTTTAATCATTTATTGGGTGCTTTTTTAGGCATTATGAAATGAAATGTACTAGCAATAATGATTTGATTACTAATCAAACATTTATCACACTAAAATCATGGTGAATATGGGAATTTATACAATAATTTGCTTGCTGAGAACCAAACTGTTTTCAATAGCAGTAATTACTGACTATGAGTTTTCTAAAATACAGGCACTTCCTAAGTTGAATGTCTTTGTTTTTCTGTAAAATATCTCAAAAGCATTTTTCCTTAGGGTTAAACATTTTATCTTTTTTGGAAAGCATCATCTAAATCACATCATTTCAGATTATCTGTGTATCTTCAGTTCTGTTATGTGTCAAGTTATATTTACTTCATCTTTCATGTCATCTTATTTTAAAGTTAATTAATAGTAAAATATGAAATATTTATTAGTAGCAAACTATGAAATATATGTCATGGTGCCTGAGAATTAACACTTTGAAGCCAGATACCTGTGTTTCAGTCCTTATCCACCAAGTGTTAGAATTATTACATCAAGCAGAAGCTCTCTTATCCTACAATTGCTTAACTATAAGTATAATAACAAAAATAACATTACATGGTTTTATTGAGGATTAAAAGTAGTAACGCTTTTAAAGCACTTACTACAGGTTTTGGCCATCTTTTCTTGCAAGTCAACCCTGCGTTGGAAATATACTTTATAAGTGGTGGTATATTTAAAAGCCAAGGGGGTTGTCCCAACTTTAATTCAAAAAAAAATTTGTAAACAGGGTGATAAATAGTAGAACAGCATTAAGAACATCATTTTTTTTCTCACAAAGGTGTAATGAGATTATCTCTGAATCTATCCAATTTAAGCCTTCACTTTCCTGAACAAATTCTTTTAGGTGTGTGCTATTTCTTCACTTTGCATCATGGTTATAACATCTCCTTCCACGTAAAACATGCATTTTTGAAAATCTTTTTTTATCAGTTATATTGTGGTGGATCTAAGATCACAGATGGTCTCCACGATGAAGCATAATAATGAGATTCCATATGTAGTTACATATTTAAAATATTTTATATATTTATTATAATATCTATGTATTATTAGGTGAATTTTATACAAGTTAAATAATGTTTTAGAAACATAGTCTATGATATTAGAAACTTGATGAATATCTTCAACTATTCATGGAGTAAAGCTGACTGGACCTTCAGAGCCATTCTGAGTCACAGAACTTCCCTGACCACATAGTAGTAGCATTTCATCTACAACACAGAAAGGTTTCTGAAGGAGGAAATAGGACTAAGTCCTGGTTCCTTTTACTTGTCTCAGCTTTTCTTCTCCTGGTGACTTGGCACATTTCTGGGAAGAGAAGACAAACAAGTAAGGGAGTTAAAAAGAGGAAGAGCGTAAGCAAGGGAAAGAGATACATAACTGTATTTTTTTCTACTTTAAGCATGTAAATGGGAATCAATGTTTTGGCTATGTTAAAGGACTTAAACATTCAACTATTTAACCTCTTTTAAATTTAATAAGCTCTTACACATGTATATTTGATTTAAGGTTGATTGTTCTTCAGTTTTTACTAAAGATGAGTGGAGCTACTTATCACCCTCTCTAATAATTATCTCTTATTTTGAAGATACTTATCTACATGAATTTGCTTTTAATAACTTTTTCAGCGGAAGTAATTTTTAATATTAATTATCTAGCTTCCATGACAAAAATGGAGTGAAGATTTTAATCACTGGTGCAGAAACTATTTATGTTAAAAGAACATGAAGAACAAATGTAATTTCTTTCTCATTTTTTCTCTTTGATTTTAATAAGTCACTGTACGATAACATCCACTGAATACAAATTCAAAAAGGTATGCTATTTACTATCAGTGCTAGAAAGACTTAAGGTAAACTTCAAACAGACATTTGATTTGGATAAATGCTTGAATAAAGAAATATTATATTAATGACTTAATATAAAAACAATATACTGGTCACAGAAACAATGATTTGACTGATAACAAGATATCAAATAATTATAGATTCAGAGATAATGTAATCTCATTGTGAGTAAAAGTATAAGTTCTCAACAGCGTTTCACTAATTACTACCTGTTTACAAATGCATGACTCCAATTTATTTGTGGAGACTCTCATGGTTTTCAAATATATCACTATTTCTAAGTGGGGATGGCTGGGGTGGGGGGAAATGGAGACAACTATACTTGAACAACAATAAAAAAATGTGAAAAAAAACATATTTCCAAGATAGGGATGGCTTTCAAGAGAGATTCATAAAATTATTTTATCCAAGGAAGAGGTTAAAGGCTGAATCATAGTCACAGGATCAATGACTTCTAATTTGGGATGATGATTAGTATACTATGGAAGTTGATCTTCAGGCCATACAGTGTTTTTGAGAAGACCCTGAAAATTAGTGTAGGAGCAAGAAGTGAGTAACTATCATTTTAAGTAGGCTTGTTTTGCAGCTCTACATAAATTAGAGTTTAAGAATTGACGATACCATGCATAGAAAGCACTGTGCGTAATTTTCAAAGGTCATACAGGGTGATCAAAGTACTCAAATACTATATGACCCCTGTTGTAGTTAAATCAGCAATTGTTCCACAGGGCGCTATGTAGTACCTATATAGACATTGATGAGTCTAACATGGAATATAATCCTTACCAGTGCAGAATCAAATAATCAGTTTTATTTGTCTGCTGAAGAGAAATGGGATCAGGGATATATTATTCAGTTTTCCAGAGAAAGATAATTGATGACAGATGATAGGTAGAAAGACAGATAGATGATAGATAGAGCAAAGGATATATGTTATAAGGCATTGGCTCATGTGATTATGGAGGCTGAGCAATCCTAAGATTTATAATTTTCAAAGGGGAGACTCAGGCATGCTGATCGTATAGTTCCAGTCAAAAGTCTGAGAACTAGGAAAATGGATTGTGTAAGTTGTAATCTGACTCCAAGTCTGAAGGCAAGAAAAGACACCCGTCCAAGCTCAGAAACAGTCAGTCAGAAAGAGTGGATTCATCTTTACTCAGCCTTTTTGTTCTACTCAGGCTTTCAACAGATTAGATAAGGGCCACCTACATTTGGGAGGGCACTCTGCTTTCTGCGGTCTCCTGATTTAAATGTTAACCTCATCCAGAAACGTCCTCACATACACATCACAAGTAATGTCTAGCCAAGTATCTGGGTACTCCCTGGCCCTGTCAAGCTGACACAATTAGCAATCACAAGAGAATAAGGATTCATGCTGCACAAATGAGAGAGATCATAAAACTGAGGTCTCATTGTTCATTACACTTGGGGAACTGATACCAGTTTCACTAGCAATGAGAAAGATACAGGATGCTATCTTCTGCTAGGTGTTTTTTCTTAAGACACTAATTGGTATGAAATGTCTTTCTAGTATACAGTAAATTAGACGAAGATACTGGTGATTGAAAAATAAACGTGCTAATGTAATATATACTGATATTTAATCTTGGTCTAATAAAGATATTGTTTCTTCTTTGATAATGTCTATTAGTAGAATTGTAACAGTGGGGAATTGTAACCCACTCCACTATTCTTTTGACGTTGTTTCTATAAATGCTGATTCTGACTAGTGCTGTTTATCTACAAGCTACAGTAGCTTGTAGATAAACAGCATGTTTCTATAAGAATCCTAGGAACTAACTTCATAACATACAGACTCTGACCTTCAGCCACCTAAGCTCTGGAAAATTTTCTGAACTTCAACTGTAAAACCAGGATGATAGAAACCAGGATGATGCACACCAGAGCATTGCTTGACCAATTTTGAGATCCTTATCAGAATGGATTGTACTGGTCTGCGCGTAGAGAACTTTTCAACCCCCACCCCTTGATCTCTTTGTTGTGCTTCCAGTCTCCCTCCTTATAAAAACCTCTGTTTGCACTGAGATGTTAAGATTGACTTTGAGGCAAGAGTCTCTTATCTTCTCAGATTGCCAACATCTCAATAAACCCCTTTCCTTTCACCAGTACCTGTCTCAAGAGTTTGGCTTTCGATGCAGCAGGCAGCTGGATCTGCACTTGATTAAATAAATAGAGCACCCACTATCATTGGTAGCATTGCCATTAAATCAGTATTATATGAAAATTATCATGTAGTGAGTGCTAGTTCAATTTATCTAATTTCTATGACCCTTCCATTTTTTTGGAAAGGAAGAGAAAAAAAAAAAAAAAGACACCTTGGATTCTGATGAATTGTGTAAGAAAGTAAAATTTCATCAGTTGCATTTTAAATCATTGATTAGAGGAGCTTTTTCTTGGGAAGGTTTTCAAAGGATAATTTTACTTTATCAGTTATTTCCTAGTGAATTTGTTTTATATTAGTTGTATTTATAAAAAAATGCTCTTCTGGACTCTAGCACAGTGTCTCTTTAATCATTAAAGCTATTAAAGCCTATCAGAAGGCACTGGTTTCAAATATATTTAAAATACTATTTTAGATATTTAGAAATTATATAGTTTACCAATTTACTTCTACCAGAATGTTTCATCTAAATGTGTTACATAAGACTCTAGGAAATATCCATCAACTATAAACGTCAGAAGATTGCTGCTACCTATCAATATAAGAGCGCTGCGGCCAGCGGCATCATCCAGTCTCTAAATGCGTACGTGTAAGAGGTGTGGAGTGCTTTCCAACATCCATCCTCCTCAACAGTTTATTCAGAATGAGCACCAGGCCATTTATTTGCTGAATATAAAGTGGGTTTACAGTGAGGTCAGCAACAAGGTGCTGCAAGACGTCTCCCCTTTCAGCCCTCCCTTTTTACAAATAAAAATCAGCATCCATCCATGGACAAAGTATACCTCTGTGGTAATTGCAGGATCCAGCATAAGGCAGGGGATCTGGAAGCAATCCCACCCACCTGCATGTTGGGTAATCAGGCCAACCTCTCTTGGGGGTATGGAACTAACAGAAGCCAACAGACTGGTCCCAAGCCCTCTTGGCAGTGGTGTGGGCAGACCTGGGGAATGCTGGCTTGGGTAGAGAGCCATGGATGACAAAGCCTTGGTTATTTAAAGTCCTGCCTGCCTGAGGAGAGATTCCAGCACTCTGCAATAATGACAAAAACAAACATAATACAAATTTGAAATCTGGAAGCATTGAAGTGTTTGAGACAAACTTGGTCAGTGCCGGTCGTCCCTCCAAGGCTATACAGTGCCTAACTAACTAGTGGGGCTTCTCCTGCAGGGGAAAGGAGGAGCTGCCAGCAGCTGCCTGCTACCCCATTTGTATCAGATGCAGCTGGGAAGAAATGTGTTTCTCCCCAAAACACCCAGATTACAGAGGCAGAATCTCCATCTCCATGACTCAGGGGAGGGAGCATATTTGGAAAGAGACTGATAAAAACATCCAAGGGCATAAAATGGATGTGGTTCTTGCTGACTTTGTTCAGTACTCCAGCAGGAAGCCTGCCCACAGGCCACTTGGAGAACATCATGAAAGTATCCCCTCTCACTTGACCTGTGGGCACCCCCAACACCCCAGGTGCTAAGCCCACACCACTCCCCACGCTGTGACCAACTCTTTGTGTGCCCCATTCCCCAGGGTAATGGTGAGAGAGAGCCCTGTTAAACAGCAAATGTGCTCAGAAATTCAGGCCAAAGACTGTGAGCAAAAACACAAACTTGACGCTAGTGCTGTCTTCTAAAAAACACGAGGTTTCCAGCAGCTAGCCTGGTGAGTTACAAGCAGAGAAGATATACAGGCTTAAGAATTAAGCCTCAGAGATAGCAAAAATGCTGGAACATGTACGTTTATGAACTATAGAAATGATCCCTGAAAGTATAGTCTTGGAGCAGTTTTATTTAAACAATGTTGCAGAAAATCCCAGATGTAAGCAAGACCAGCAAAAAAAATCTCCAACCCAGTAATAATTATAAAAATTTTGAGATGTCTAATACCTCAAAATACAAAAGCAGCAACACAAAACTCCAAGGAAGATGAAGAATCAAAGGAACCTGCCATCATGAAAAGGTAACAACCTGCAGTAATCCAACTCAAAAACACAGCAATTGGTGGTTTACCTGACAAAGAACTCAGAAGTACTGCGTCAGGGAACCTAAATAAATAGCAACAAAAAGAAACACAGGAAGACAATGTAATAAAATCACAAAACAATAGACAAAATGAAAAATTTAACAGAAATCATCAAAATGAAACAAACAGAAGTTCTGGAGTTGAATAATTCAATAAACACAATGAAAAATACAATACATAGCACCCACAATAGAATAAACATATCAAATAAGGTGTCTTTAAACAAAAACACACATAAAATAAGGTTATGTATTGATCAGTTGATGAAAATGTAACCAAAAGCTCACAAGAGCCTAACCCTGATTCCCCTAGCAATGTAATAGCCCTGATTCCCCCAGGAGCAATGATTTAGTATTTGTTAATTATTAGTGGTAAATTTCTAGAACATTACTACCATGGATATTGAAAACCAGCTGTATTTATATGAAACTGTGAATACCATGTTTCTCTGAGGATATATATAGCCAAGTAAGATTAGTAAGGACAAATGGTCACTGTAGCTGAGTTTGTAATTTTTAGGTTGGCTTACATAGCTATGGGTTATAAAATATAAGATATCTGGACAGCTAACTGAGACTCACTCACCTTTTATATTCACATTCTAATTTCTCTTATGCATACTTTTGAAAAAATAATTTTAGAGAGAAAGGAAGGAGGGGAGAGAGAGAGAAGCATAGAGACCAGAGATCGAACCCACAACCTTGGTGTATTGGGACAGCAGTCAAACCAACTGAGCTCTCAGTCAGGGCCTCTGCTGAAGCTTTTTAAAATGTGGGTTTTCTTGCATTGACTTTCTTTAACTCTTACATTTTCTTTATCTATGTGTTTTCTGTACTTCCCCATGGCTGTATAAAATCATTTGCGAAAGAGCACATGAACTGAATAGCTGAGTGATACCCTCAGGCAGCTGCCCAACCTGATAACCATCCCATGCATAAAATGCCCTTCAGAAAACCAAATTTATATGTGCGAGACTTGTTGAAATGTTGAAGGACACAGACCATGGCCATCTGCATGGCGGATGTGTCCTGAAAACTGTGAATGATGTACAGGGCCATGCATTATAATGAACTACCTTCCTGTCATGGGCAGATTCCGACCCCCACACAATCAAACATGCACAGAGCACAGTGTGCTGTGTCGCCTGCAATGAGAATAAGTGAAATAAGTGTCACGTGTGTGTATTTATAGTTAGGTAACATGTGTGTGCATATACATGTGTACATATTTCTGTTGGGTGTACATAAAGAAAATTAATGAAATGGAATTCTGAAATCAACTAACTTTTAAAACCATTTTGTATATTACAACTCTATTTTGCATATGTGTGTGTAGTATAGGCTGTTTCACCGGAGCCCTTTTCAAGTCCCTAGACTTTCCATATTAATGCAGAATGCCTTATCTTCTTTTTTCCATCGGTATTTATATTATATTAGTTTCAAATATTCAAAACCCTAGCTCATATCTGAACAGGTGCACCATCTATGTGGTACATCATAGATGTATTGTTATAGCCTAATTACGAATCCATTTTAGTTCTGATTTAACCTGTGACACAGTTAGTTTCTTTAGCACAAAAGAAAGATCTTTGATGAAATATATCAAGTTTATATTATTAGATATCTGGAAACAAATCGTTGTCATTCAATTTTAAAATTACATAACTTAAAAATCAAGTCATAGCTATATAAGAACAATAGAATTTTTATGAAAGAGAGCAATGTTGTTTGGGACAGATGTTACATTAAAATATATATAAATGTTGGCTTGGATGCCCTTTAGTTAATAGCATTTCTGCTAAGCCCATCCCTCAATGGTCTTTCAGTGCTGTATGTGCCATAAGCTGTCTCCTCTCACTTCATTCCAGTCCTCTTTGACCTGCAGAAAGTCAAAGTTTGCCTTTTAAATCTCCACTAAATGAAATAGGTAGCTGAAATCTACCACTGTTGTACT
Organism: Micronycteris hirsuta; assembly: GCA_004026765.1. NCBI lineage: Eukaryota > Metazoa > Chordata > Mammalia > Chiroptera > Phyllostomidae > Micronycteris > Micronycteris hirsuta. The sequence goes on along the minus strand of PVJI01000319.1, from coordinate 52,784 downwards.
TTGTACTTTTAGTATATTTCTTTAATTATAATTGTATTTATTTTTCTAATCAGAGGGTACAAACTGCAGAAGTTATTGTGCCAGTGGATATATTTTGTTTGCCCGTTAAATTTATAATTTAATTCTCTAAAATCTGTTGCCAACCTCAGAACCAAGAGATTTCTTATTAAATTAGACTATCAGAAGACCTAGTAACGTTGGCTCCTTATTCCATTCTGGCCAGAATTTGCAGGTGCTGAGGAGCACCTGCCACCTTAGAGAGGATACATGCTCCAGAGTTGGCATCACTCTCATTGGGCTTGTTTCACTTGCATTACCTGATGGATCCCTATAGACATTTGGGTTTGTAGCTGCTAAAAATAGAAGTTAATGAGATGACTCTTTTTTTATTTCTCTGAAATTATTTCTCCATGAAGGAATCCCAGAAACACCAATTCAAAAGAACCTATGCACCCCAATGTTCATAGCAGCAAAATTTACAATAGCCACATGCTGAAAGCAATCTAAGTGCCCATCAGTAAATGAGTGGATCAAGAAACTATGATACATTTACACAATGCAATACTACACAACAGAAAGAAAGAAGGAACTTCTACCCTTTGTGACAGCATGGATGGATCTGGAGAACATTATACTAAGTGAAATAATCCAGGCAGTGAAAGACAAATATGTAATCTCACCTATAAGTGGAACCTAATCAGCAAAACAAAGAAGGAGGAAAAATATAACCAGAGACATTCAAATAAAGAACAAACTTAGAGGAACCAGAGGGAAGGGGGGGCATCAAGGGACATGTTTAAAGGACACATGGACAAGCCAAAGGGGGGTAAGATGGAGGGCGGGGGGTGGGGATGGCAGGGCAGGGAGGGGAGTGGTGGGGAGAAATGCAGACAACTGTATTTGAGCAAGAATAAAAAAGTAAAAGTATACCAAAAACTAGCAAAACATATCTCAAAACAACGTTTAAAAGTCTCTGTTCTGTGGCAGAGATCTTATGTATGCTGACAAAATGAGTTTATTCATTTGAACAGTGCAATGATTAAGAATGTAAAGTGTAAAATGTAAGCCAAACAAAAAGAGCGCCATGTTCAAAAGAGGTGTAGGGAAATGCTAAGTCAGAGATGGTTTAGGGGAAAGTGATACATGGAGTAAGTGAAATGTAACTAAGCTTGGGGACAGGGGACTTCGGCTGTAGGAACACATTGTGAAAGGACCTACAGCTAAGACCAAACAACAATAATTCTATAGCGGAGATCAATAAGAAATAAAGTCCAACACCAAATCCTGGCTGCATATGCCCCATTAAGTTTTGTTGTTGTTTTAATCCAAATGAAAATAAATGACCGTCTTGCCAACTCTTGTCACGTGATGGCTTTCTACTCAACTAATAGTACGGGCTCTGAAGGAACTCCCAGCTTTCTTTCTCCTCTGGTAGATGGGGCATCTGTTGTCTTCAACTCTCTTACTTAAGCTTGCCACTTGCATGTAATTACCAAACTGGGCTTCATTGATCTGTCTGAAATGGTTTTTCATTTTAAAATAAAGTAATTCACTTCCACATACAATATAAATTATAGCTTGTGGGTAACTTAATGCATCACTTTTTTTTAAGGAGGAACAATAGATGCATTTTCTCTACAGGGGCTAAGATGCTAATGGTCATAAATCAGTTCAAATGTGTTTCAGACTGAATCTGGGCCTTCTAGTTCTATAACCCAAAGCAAGAAACATGATGTTGGAAATTTGAGACTTTATAAGAGCTTTCCTGTAAGGTTTGCAAGTGTTACCTTGAATCACTTCAGGTCTGTGGTTGTGGGCAGCTGCCTGCTCTCCTTCTCTGTGCAGCAATGGGCCGGTTTTTGTGCTGGAACAATTCTGGTGTGCTGCTATTGAAATGAGATCTCACAGTTTTTCTTTTATTTTCCTTTCAGCTCACCCCAGTTGGCACCACGATATTTACAGGATTTGAAGGAGACAATGGAGCTACAGATATAGATGATGGCCCAAATGGACAGATAGAATATGTTATTCAGTATAATCCAGATGACCCGGTATGTAAATGTAAATAACTACTTGAAATGTGACTCCTCTATGAGGAGTGCAATCAATGTTTCCTTAACTAATATTTATTCATTATTCTATTACTCAGCTCCTAGAATCACATTAGTAATAATAATATAATTAAAAGTTATCTCAAAACTTCATTCTTTTAAATGTGTGCTATACTTTGAACAGGTAATTTTTTTATGGTATTTGTAGGTAAGAGCTTAAAATAGATTTTGGGCATAATGTGTAATTTTTACTAAATTTTCATTATGTTTGTTGACTCCTAAGCATTCTAAATAAATCATTGGATATAACAAATATAATTCATTTGCTTGATGGAACTTAGAAATTAATACCTCTGTTGCTACTCCCCCACCAATGACACCTAAGATAGAGAAGAGGACAAAACCTCTAGCCATGGGTTATTTAGAGTGTTGAATTATTCTTCCAGTGGTATGTCGTATTTAATACAGATAAAATCAGAATTGTTTTGTTGAAGCCAAAGCTGGAAGTCCTGCCTGCCATCTTTTCTTCCTCTTTTCCCAAGACAGCTGCTCAGAACATCATGAGCTCCCCAAGGCATAATTGTCAAATCACTTCTTAAGTGAATTTTCTAAATTATTGCTTCTCCTTCATGTTGCTTAGGAATATAAACAGTGGTGAAGAAAATATTGTGTCTTTATTTTCAAATTATGTGTTTCTTATATAAGCTTTAAACAACCAAGCAGAAATTACTATGCTTGTAGACCCTAAGAATTCACAGTAAGATCTACCTCACACATTTATTGAATTAAGTGAATTGTGGGTGAATTTTCTCATTTTATTCTCACAAGTCGATTGGTTCTTAGTAGTATGTCTATCGCATAGGAAAGAAAACGGGCTCCTAGGCGAACCAATTTGCCTGGTACCACACAGCCACTTCCTAGCTAGAAGGTCAGGACTCTGGTGTCAGAGTAGCATGTGGTCCACTCTTTCTCTGTTGTGCTCTTATAAAATAGTTGGGTTAAAATTTTCAAAAAAAAAATGAAGAAAACACTCCCCCCAAAAAAAATTATGTTTCTACATGTTTGTAGTCAAAGGCAATGGCACCAAGAGATGGGGAAGTAACGAGAAAGGGACAGAGAAGGACAATAAGGAAGAAGGGTTACACGTGACATGGAGTGGGAAAGATCAAAGAAACAGCAGAGAAAAAAATCATGAGAAGCGGGCTTTCTTTAAAAGTAGAAACAGACAGCTGACTGCATATTCTATGACTAGCTCATTTATTTTCTTTACTATTCAGTTTTTTTTTAAAGAATTAATTATGTGTGTGTGTCATGTTCCTAGCTTACATTTTATGAAGGTCATTTCCCAATCTTTACCCCTCAACCTGTAAAAATGGAACCTTCCAGCCAAGTATAGAATGGCCAGACTGTATAGATTAGGAAAACATTTATTACACTGCATTAAAAAAAAGCACTATCTAAGGTTAAGACAAAATTTATTACTTAAAAAGAGAAGCTATCTTTGTCACGTTTTGTGAGATTGAAATTCCTTGTTAGCTATGCAGTAATTCCTTCTGAATGCTTTCCCCTTTCACAGATTTATAGGCTTGACATCAAATACATTATATATCTTTTAGTGCCTACAGATTGGGTAAGCCAATCAGCCACATGCAGTTTCCAAATTATGAAAAAAAAAAAGAAAAGAAAAATGTACTTTAGCAAGCTAGCACTGTGGTGGAATAGATAAAGACATTCTCTGGGCATGGTTTTAATTCAATGAGACAAAATAAGACAGCATGGCAGCATTTACCACGGGGTATATTGGAGGAGAAAGCATCAACCAAGTCACATCCTTACAGGGAGAATTCATCTTTAGTCATCATAGAAACGTAGTGTAAACCTCAGTACCAGTTTTTTCTCTTGTTAAGATCTATGAGAGAGAAATACCTGATAGTTTTAATATTCTGCCTCTGTTTGATTTTTAATAATTCTGTCTATATTGATAGCAACATAATATTCTCCTACTAAATTCTTAATGTCAAAAAAATTGTATATACATACTACAAGCATTTAACCTGAAAATATGGCCACCTCTGGCTTTTACAACCACAATTATAGTTTCTTTCAAATTAATCTTATACTGTAGAGTAAGTTGTAAAAAAGTGTAGATTGCTCTATTCTACTTAAAACAATTTCTGTTATGATGTTACTCATTAGCAAAAATCACAAATTAGTGACGTGGATTTCATTTAAATCACAAACATTTTGTTTGGTCACAAGTTCTTCTTTTAAGTAATTTTTTGAGCCAATCATGAAATTTCACATTCAAATTTTGCTTTTCTTTTCTTTTAAGAAATAAAAATATGACAACACTAGTCCTGATTTCCAACAAGGCAACAATCAGCTCGAGCTGAAGTGCTGTGTGCTCATGAGGAATGAATTCTTACCACTCAGACAATATGTGTACAGCTGTTTATACCCCAAGGTGCTTCATTGATTTACAGAATCTGCTTTATCCTTGTAGAAATTTGCAAAAATCACTTCTGCCTTACAGTAATACATTGTCTTTTGAGTCATCTTCCCATCACTTTAAACACTGGCCTTCAGTGTTTCTGATAAGAGAAGTCAATAGGAATTTTAATCATGTTTCCCAGTATGTATTATGTCATTTTTCTCTAGCTGTGTTCAAGATTTTATTTTAATCTTGACTGTTCGGCACCTTAACTATAGCATGTGAAAGTGTATTATTTTCTGTAATTACTTAGTTGGGGGTAGATTACTGAACTTCTTTAATCTCTGAATTTCCTTTTCACCAGTTAAAGAAATGATCAGTCATCATTTGTTTAATATTTTCATGCCTATGTCTCTGATTCTTCTTCCTCTGAGACTCCAACTACAAGTATGATATGAATTTAAATATTGTTCCATAGATACAGGCTCTGTTCAAATATTTTCAATATATTGTAATTACTTATCTGTAACTATTTTCTTTTGATCTGTGTTGAAGGTTACTATCTTCTCTGTCATCTACATTCTATTGTTAAACCTATTCAGTGGTACTGTTTTTAATTTCAGAGAGTGTAATCATGTCTTCGTTTTCCACATTTTTATAGTTTGTATTTCTTGGCTGTGATTTATTTTTACATCTCTTAGCACAGACATAGTTATGTACAACTGATTTAAAACCCTTGTCTGCTTCTTCTAACATTGGTCTTCCTTGATTATTTTCCCCTCTTGAAAAGAGATCGCATTTGCTGGTTCATCGTATATCAAGTTGTTTTGGACTCTATCCTGGACAATGTAAATGTTACATTGTGGAGAGACTCCTGATTCCATTTGATTCTGCTGAGAAGACTTTTTGTTTGCTTTATCTTCACAGAGAACTTTATTTAGTTTAAACTAAAAACTCTCTTCAGTGCAACTCAAATCTCAATCCAGTACCTATTCTTTCTTAGATTATCTGTGTGTAGTCTGCCCCATGCAGATGTGGTTTCAAGATCAACTAAAGATTTGCACATACTTTTTTCTTTCTTTTCATTTTTTATTGAATTTATCGGGGTGACATTGATTAATAAAATTATATAGGTTTCAGATGTATAATTCTGTAATACAGTATCTGTATATTGTATAGTGTGTTACTCACCCAAAATCTCTCCTTCCATCACCATTTATCCCCTTTTTCACCCTCTGCTACCTGCCCCTCCCCCCCAGTCCCTCTCTCTCTGCTAATCACCATACTGTTGTCTGTCTCTGTGAGGATTTGTTTTTAGCTTAATCCCATCACCTTTATCACAAGCCCTGCAAACGCCTACCCCCAACAGCTGTCAGTCTCGGCACCGTATCCGAGTCTGTTTTCTATTGTGTTTATATTTTTAGTTCAATAGATTCCATATATAAGTGAAGTTACATGGTATTTGTCTTTTTTTGACTAGTTTATTTCACTTAGCATAATACTATCCAGGTCTATCCATGCTGTTGCAAAAGATACGATTTCCTTCTTTTTTATGGATGAGTGGTATTCTGTTCTGTAAATGTACCGTGGTGGTTTTATCCACTCACCTACTGATGGGAACTTGGGCTGCTTCCACATCTTGGCTATTGCAAATAATGCTGCAATGGACACAGGAATGCATATATTCTTTCAAATCAGTGTTTTGGGTTTCTTGTGATATAATCCTAAAACTTGAATCACTGCTCATAAGGAAGTTAGAGTTTTAATTTTTTTTGAGAAAATCCCATATAGTTTTCCACGGTGGCTGCACCTGTTTGCATTCCCACCAACAGTGCAGGAGGGTTTTCTTTTCTCCATATCTTCACCAACACTTGTTGCTTGTTGATTCATTGATGATAGTCATTCTGACAAATGTGAGGTGATATCTAATTGTGACTTTAATTTGCATTCCTCTGATGATTAGTGACTTTGAGAATCTTTTCATATATCTATTGGCCATCTGTATGTCTTCTTTGGAGAAGTCTTTATTCAAATCCTTTGCACATTTACAATTGTGTTTGTGTATGTGTGTTGAGTTGTATACGTTTTTAATAAATTTTGGATATTAACCCCTTATCAAATGTATCATTGGTGAGTGTAATATCCAACTACTCCACTGCCATCTTGGATCTCAGATTTAGACATAGTTTATAAGAGCAATTTTGTTCTCTTCTTTCTAGCTTTCTCTTTCCCAATATTTCCACCTCACTTTCTATAAGTTTTAGTTTTACCAAAAATCTATACCCTGTTCCTTCAGGACAGAAGGACTGCAGGCTTTCTATCACAGTTGTAACTGCCCCCTTAAAGGACTGAATTCAGGGTTCCCTCAGGTGAACTACCATAAAACAGGAAACTCATCCACATTGTCTCTCCTTTCAAGTGTCTAATCTCCTGCAGAATGCCTGCTTTGCTTATCCGTTCAGAAACATCAAGTATTTTTTATTTGTCTTTGTATTTTGTCCAGAGTTTATAGGTGTTATTAATGGAAAGACTGAGTTGAAATATGAATTAATCAGCTACACAGAAACAGACCAATTAATTCCAAATAAGTTCCTTTCTTCAATATATCTTTAGAAAACTAGTACTTTTACTCATTTTTGTTTCTGAATTATCCTGACTTTTCTGAAAATTGGGAAATAGCATCAATGATGGAAATGTTTCAAAGTTTTAACAACAACAAAAAAGAATATGCATTTATTTCATCGAAGACTGTGTAGCTGCAATGTTAAGCTGTCAGCTAATTTGCCCTCAGCACTAGTTTATAGCCAGAAACACTGTCATTTCAAATCTACCTCAGGCTGTTTTCTGTATTAAAACCAGGAAAATTAGAGAAAGCATTAAGAAAGTCAGAAACTTGAGTTATCTATTCATAAGTCTTTTCAATACAAGCGTACATGTTAAGATACTATCTCATGTGTTTCCAAATATCAGGGAAGTATAAAATATAAACCACTTTAAATTATTAAGCTGAAGACTCAGAAGATGTGGTAGTTATCAATTACCATTACTACATGTCACCACCAATCCTTTACATATGTTTTAGGGAATAGTACAATGTATTAGATATCTATTTTTTAAATATATGTTTATTGACTTTTAGACAAAGAGGAAGGTGGAAAAAGAGAGAGAGGGAGAAATATGAGAGAGAAACATGGATCATTTGCCTCCTGTATGCACCTCAACTGGGGATTGATCACTCAACCTAGGTAGGCACCCTGACCAGGAATAGAATCCATGACTTTTTGGTGCATGAGACGATGCTCCAACAAACTGAGCCACACTGGCTAGGGCTAGTTGTCTATTTCTGTATAACATGTTATCACAAACTTAGTGGCTTAAAAAAACACACATTTGTTTTCACAGTTTCTGTGCCTTAAAACTCTGGGAATAGTTTAGCTGACCCTCTGCTTAGTCTCTCACAAGATTGTAATCTAAGAGTTTCCCAGACTAGTTCTTATATGGAGGCTTCATTAAAGAAGAATTTCCTTGCAAGTAAATTCAGATTTCTATCAGAACGATTTTCTTTGTGGTTGCAGGACAGAGGGCTTTGGCTTCTTGCTATCTGTTGGCCAGAGGCTGCTCTCAGCTCTTACAGATGACCCTTAGTTCCTTGACTTCTTCTTTTATCAAAGCTGCATTCAGAGCTAGTCTGTTTGCAAGACGGAGTCTTATGTAACAGGGGCCAATCGCAAGAGTGACAGTTTATCACCTACAATATGGTCTTGGTTAGAAGAAAGTCAGAGGTTCTGCCTGCCATTAAGAGGAAGGGATTACAAAACTGCCAAGCTGCTTATCAGGAAGTAGGGATAGAGAGGGCTCCCTTAAGAATCTGTCTGTCATTCCTGATATAATCTTCAGCATGATTATCATAATTGTTGAATGTCATATAAACAGATCTACTTTGAAAAAGTATTCAAAATTTTTAAAATACATTTACAAAACAGAGAGGGAATGAAGTTTTATTCTGATCTTAAGAGAGGCTAAATTGAAGACAGTCATTTGAATTATTAAGATCTTTTAACCATACACACACACACACACACACACACACACACACACACACACGATGTGAATGGACAATTATGGTAAGAGAAGGAGAATGAGAAAAAGGTCAGCATTTTACTATTCCAAATTGTAGAATTTCAGTTATGGCCAAAAGTTATAAACTCTTCAGCAAAACAAAGAACTTCCACCTAATCTGGGAACAACATCAGAATAATTAAAATTGACTTGTTTTCTTTGTCATTCTTTTTATTTAATTTTATCTAAAATAAAGAAGGAACAAGTTTGAAGACAAGGAACTTCTGAACTGGTTGACCACATTGAAAGCAAAAGCATTCACGCTGTTTCCAAGAAGTTCTCATTCTTCCTCTTTGGAGACGTGCCAGAGTGTTTTGTTTCGTTTCCATGGAAAAAAATTGCTTTCTTTGACTAATGAAACGTGAGCTCAAAGAATGAAGTACAATTCACCATTTCCCCTCCCACTGCTGCAGTGATTGGAGAAAAACGTGTTGAGGTGTAACTTCTATTAGCTTGAGTCCCTGAGTGGCATCAACAGAGCCTACTTACTGAGATGTGTTAGTACAGATCTGTAGAATAAGAAATAAAAATTTCCTATTTAGGCCATTAATTTTGGGGTTTTGTTTCTACATCATAATCCACATTTTCTTGACTGATATATTCAGACAAAATAACTTTGTAAATGCCTCATCATTAGAGTCTTCTAGAGAGCGAACTAAAAGAATTTGTACTGTGCTTATCACAGTTATTATGAAATACTAGTTTTGTGCCTTCATGGTAATACAAAGCAAGGGTATCCATAATACATTGAACTAATTAAATTGTTTAAAATTAAATATTAGAGAAGAAAAACTATTTTAATACAGGTCGGAATTTGTCATGCTCTGCAGAAATTTTTATTTTGGGGAGTTTATCTTACATGGAACAAATCAATTATAATGTATATCATTCTGATGTTTTAAATTGCATTGTTAAGTCAGGTTGATAAAACTATTCATACAATAGATCATCACATCACTTTCCTTATCCAACTTTTTAAATGTCAGAATAATGTGATGTTTATTAAACATTTCAAGTGCTTGGACCTAAAGGGTTAAAGAGGGAACTGATGACAAATCCCTTAAAGCAGTCCCCAGCAGACTCAGTAAGCTGCACAGCGTACTTATTAACTGCAATTGCCACTCAGAAAAACTTGAGAACGTTTGAACAGCACGCGTGGGTAGTTTCTTTCTTGGAGGTATTAGAATGTTGTTTCAGTGTATGGCAATATTTTTTATCAACTCCTAAGTAGATTATCTTTCTTTTGTGATATGCTTGATTCCTTATAACTTTGAGACAATTGATAAAAAAATGATTCATAATTTTTTATTGTAATGTGTTAGCATGTAATACATTTGCATTTCCTGTCAGGAATTTAAAACCACAGTTTAATATTAAAGATTTTACAAATTATCATCTTGAAGCAATTTTTCCTAGAAATCAAAGTCCAAATCTCAGATATTGTTAAAATCTTTTGGGTTAAATAAAACGATATCGCTTACTTTTATACTATCTTACACTCTAATAATGTTTTTATAGGTTGCATTATATCTTGACAGTCTAATGGCCCAATAAATTCATACTATTCCTAATTTACAATGAAAACTCTTTTCATTGCAAGTCTCAGAGATGTTAACTTTAGATCATGCATGCCTCTTAAGCCAACCAGAAAATTCTAAATACAATTTCCTAGGAAACTGGTTAGAATTAGATGGACTGAACTGCATTGCAACCTTTTACAAGTCAACCTTTTACTTAAATGTGCATGTTTGTGTAGCAGGGAGGAGGCACATACTCTTGCTTAATCATTCACTTTTCACCTAAGATATTTAGGTTAGGGGAGTAACCCAACCAATCCCAATCAATGTATAGGCGGATCAGCAGCTAAAGGCATGGTGGCCTGATTTAGTCAGTAACAAGCTTAGGACTGACTAAAGACTGATCAGAACACAGGGTTTGTGCTATTTCCAGGAACTAAAAGATAAAGGCACAGTATCATTAATTTGGACAACTGGGAAAAGGCTTGTGGCAGGGAGGGAGAGAAGGTTTAGTGCTGATAGAGGGATAGGAGGGTGGAGGAAAGTTGGGAGGGGAAGAAGAGAGAAAGAGAGAGATTAACTTCAAAATGATGTAGAAAAACAATAAGAAATTACAGCCTCTGAGAGACAGGTAGAGAGGTTTCCCTTGCTATCTAAATTCCAGCACTTCCTTCCCACCATCACAGTTACTGATCTGGTGAGGTATATTCTTCCCTTGGCTCTATCCTTAGATCACTAGCAGCTAATATCAAGCCAGCTAATTAAATGAACATATCTAGCTCCTAAATAAAGAAAAAAATAAAATAAAATAGTTAGCCGTAATACAAAGGCATTCTGTATCTAATAATTCACAAGCAACATTGATCATAAAACTGATGCTTTTCATGTTTCTTGCAACACAAATATGTGTGAAACATACCAAAATGAAAATCTCAGATATCTATAAAATGTGGATTTAGCTATAGGAATTAAGTTTAATTAAAAAGGGCTCTTAGGAAAAATAATATTCCTGATTACTAATTATATTGTTTGAAATAAATCTACACATGTTCGCCAGAAATTTTCAACTAAAACAAGATAAACACCCATTAAGTTTCTTTGCTAAAAACATAAATATAAGAATATCCATATCATTGACTGATATTCTTGAAAAATCCATAAGGGGAAACATAAAACACATAAATAACAAGTAATTGGAAAAAATAAGGTAACACCAGATCAAAAATTTAACCCTAAATTGGGTGACAAAGAAGCTTTTACAAATTGGCCCGGCTGGTGTAGCTCAGTGGATTGAGCGCGGGCTGGGAACCAGACGGTCCCGGTTCGATTCCCAGTCGGGGCACATGCCTGGGTTGTGGGCCAGGTCCCCAGTGAGGGCCATGTGAGAGGCAACCATACATTGCTCTTTCTCCCTCCCTTCTCCTCTCTCTAAAAATAAATAAATAAAATCTTTAAAAAAATAAGATGTATAAGATTTTTTTTCTATCTAGAGAACTGAGGGATAAAATCTTTAGGCAGAAGATAAGTAAGAGCAAATGTCAGGTGGGAAGAGCCATGGCCAATGTGGAAAAGAAAAGGGACTACAGGATGAGGCAACATAGGAAAGAGACCATCATGTATCAAAGTAATTTTAGTTGTAAGTCATAGAAAACTAAATTAAAAAGGGCTAGCCAACAGGGTCATTTATTATTCCTATAATAGGCTGTTCAGCGATGACATGTAGTATTTGTTCAACAATACACAGACAGTAGGATCCAGGCTGCTTCTCTGTTTTGCGCTGTTATCCTTAGCACATTATTTACTTCTACATTAATTCTATCAATAGTCCCAAATGGCTGCTGACCTTCCAAATTTTCTATCTGTATACCCGCATTTATGGGCAGAAAAGGGAGCTTTCTCCCTTCTTTCTCTCTTTTTACTGTTAAGAAAAATTTGCCATGTTACCTAGAATTATACCTCATGTACCTTTCCAAAACAAACTACTGATCAGTAGAGTGGCATTACAGTGGGTGGGTTAGATTAATCAAGACTCATCCCAGTTAGGCACGTAGCCTCCCCCAAAACTCAAAGCCACCAGTTATCTGAACTCATTTAGAGTTCTGAGTCCAGGGATGAGGTATCTTTTTTGTAAGAAATTCACAGTATTTCATTATCTTCCACATACATACTAAAATGTGTATATATTGTGAGTGTATATATCTATATCTAGGCATATAAATACACACACACTATATATATACACACAAACATGTACAGATACATGAACATATATAAACAATTATAATAACACATTGAGTTGTGTTTCACAGTATAAATGGAAATTATTAACTAAAGTTTCTCCATAATTAACTTATTTATATTAAATTGTTTTTTACACTCCCCTTGAATAACTAAGAGTCACAATCATATAGATATAAGCAGCAATGTTTAAGTAGGCAAATATTTAGGGAAATCTTCAAATGCCTTTTTTTAAACTATAAATACCCTTCATGATACATTTTCTGTATTTATATTGTCAAGTATAATTTTTGAGTGGCTATATCCAAGAAAGATCTGCAAAATTGTTTACATTAGCATGGGATAAATTATTTTAAAATATATATTATCAAATATGTACTCTGTGTGTGACTGTATACCAGGAAGAGAGGAGATCACGAAGAGAGGGAGAAAAGAAGGATGAGGGAGAGGTCACATGTATAGATATTTAAGGTTAATTTGCCCACGACTCCTGGAATAAGCTTGAGGTGGGAGATTTGAGTCGGCTATTGTCTCATTAAGTCTCGTTTCCTAAGTGACTCTCCTTGTGTCAGCTGAGGGTGTACACATGCACACATGCACACTCCTTTCCTTCTTCCCTTGCTGTTCTACTTTTCTCCTTCTTCTCCTCTCCCTCTTCCTCTCCCTCCCCCGTCCTGCCCTCCTGTTTCTCCTTTTCTTCCTCCTTCTGCTGAAACAATCTGGCGTAGGTCATCTGGTGTTCAAGCTAAGTGTTCATCTGGTGCCCACAGCCACGTGCACAATCACAACTACACAACTCAACTAAAGAAGAATGTTCTAATGCTGGAAGTAAAACTGATTTGTTGTGGTTATTGAGAGACTATTTTATCAATCTTTGGAATTTTATCAATCTTTGTAAGTTCTTTTTAAGGATAAGACACTAACCTTATACACTATATTCTCTAGGAGGTGAGAATACACTGTCTTACACTAGGAAAGGCATATTGGAGACTGCCCTTATGATGTGCATGTTACTAGGAAGAAGCTCAGTCCCTGACAGGGTAGAAGCCAACTAAAGAGCAGCAGTTTTCAGATCTGAATTAAAAAAATAAGCTATAACACAGATTCTTCTTTACATAAATAGTGTTTCAAGTTAATAGTTGTATTTAATACTTGAAAATGCTGAGAATACAGAATGGGCACCCGTGTTGAAAGGGGGTATTATGTAGGAATCACACATTGGAATGTTTGAACCCTTTGGTGATAAAAACACATACTGAAAAGACTATATAACAGGGAAGATTTTTTTTATATCACTAGACTTAGGTTTAGAAGTAACCTAACAACATAAAAGAAGAACTTTCACAGGGAACAAATTTCCTGGTTATCATCATCAAAGGAATCTGATAAAACACATTGATCAAAATGAAAAGTTTTGAGAAGAATATTACATCTGAAGTGTACACTCACATTCTATTTTCAGGTGATACGTATGACCTCTGTAACTTTTAAGGGGACTAAACTACAATATTGAATTCTCTAATTCATCTTATATTCAAATGATTTCAAATCTGTATCATTGCCTATTTGCAGGCATCCAACGAAACCTTTGAAATCCCCCTCATGTTGACTGGAAATGTGGTGTTAAGGAAAAGGCTCAACTATGAAGATAAAAAACAGTACTTCGTCATCATTCAAGCTAATGTGAGTATTCGATTCCTCTTACTTTTCTCCAGTGAACATATGAAGTAAAAGCCTGTTTAAAATGTTGAAGAGCTCTGAGAGTGCTCAGAATAATTTGCAGCCTCAACAGGGAAGTCCTGCCCTCTGTGTAGTTTACTGTATTCTTCTACATGGGAAGTAGGATGTAACGGGGTGTGAGGTTGTTTCTACTCACTGTAAACTTCACTTTCTGAAGCACTTGTACCCACTCTTCAATAATTGGTTTTTAGCTCATACTGAACTATTTCTCAAAACACAGTCCACCAAACAAATGAAGCAGAATCACCTTGGCACCGAACCTCACACCCTCTAAATAAAAATTTCAGAGGATACAAGTGGAAGACCTGCATTGTTTATTAGCTCCTCAGGGGATTCCAAAGACACTGGAAGTAGAGAAGTGCCAAATTTGAAATCTTTTCCCTCAGAGCTGTGATTTATTGAATAGTTGTTCACTAAATATTAGCTACTATGACCATATCCATGACATGTGGACAGTTGCTTATATAACTTTGACACTTATTATTAATAATGTTATTATTTTTTAAAGGTTTTATTTATTTATTTTTAGAGAGAGGAGAAGGGAGAGAGAAAGAGAGGGAGAAAGCAATGTATGGTTGCCTCTCACATGGCCCCCACTGGGGACTTGGCCCGCAACCCAGGCATGTGCCCCGACTGGGAATCGAACGGGGACCCTCTGGTTCCCAGCCCGCACTCAATCCACTGAGCCACACCAGCCAGGCAATAATGTTATTATTTTAATAAAATCCTTAGATTGATGTGGTTCAATGGTTGGTTTGAAAGCGTATGTGAATCACCAAATTTGAGTTCCTTCTATCCTTAAATTCTGTCCTTCCCCTGAAAATTGGTCATTTTTCCAATGCTGTGTCTGCTGGGTGCTAATGAGTATTATAGCCATAAGCAAAACAACTAAGAGAAAGCAAAAGGAAAGAGTGGTAAACCTAGGACTCTTTATGTTTGTTGATTTTGGTTCCTTTTATCTGAGAGGACACTTTCCCAGCATCCTCTCCCATGACATCATGGATGACATGAGCCAGCATAGAAGGGAGGAACATTGAGGAAGTATGTATGTGGTAAAGGGGGATGAGACAATCATCTCTGGATGAAAGCAAGTATGTCACACTGATAACCTGAAAAAAAAAAGAAAAAATAAACAAATAACATCGTCACTGAGAAGAATGGGGCTGGCATTTTAGGGGAAAAACTAACAGGACTGGCCACAGCTAACTTTAGACATTGGAAAAGTCCCATAGCAAGAGACAGGGCCATCCATATTCTGAAGAGGTAGTGAGACTCCAAAGCCATCCCGTGTGTTTAACTACTTCTGTGCATTATAATTGTACTCATATAGCAGAACAAAAAGAGACGGCAGGAGTGGCAAAAGGAAAGCATCCTCTGTCAGCCATTCTGAACAGGTTTACAGGTTCCCCCCTTATCTGTGGTGTCCCTTTCTGTGGTTACAGTTACCCTCCATCACGTACAGTCTGAAAATGTTAAAAAAAATTACAGAAATAAACAATTTATAAATTTTAAATTGTGTGCCTTTCTCAGCATTGTGACGTCATGTTGTCCTTCTCTGTCCTACCAAGGAAGTGAATCACTCGTTTGTACAGAGTATCCATGCTATAGATTCTGCCTGCCCATTAGTCACTTATTAACCATCTAATTGTCACAGCAATGCAGTGCTTGTGACCAAGTAATTCTTATTTTATTTAGTAACGGCCCCAAAGTCACTTACATAACTTTTATTACAGTATATTGTTATAGTTATTCTATTTTATTCTTGGTTATTTTTGTTACTCTCATACTGTGCCTAATTCATCAATTAAACTTTATCAAAGGACCCATGGACAAAGACAATGGGGGTTGGGAGGACTGAATGTGGGACTAGGGGAGGATGGGGATAACTGTAATTGAATGACAATAACAAATATTAAACATTAGCATTGCTTTGTATGTAGAGGAAAAAACAGTATATACATGGTTTGGAAGCTAGCACCTATGGTTTCAGGCATCCACTGGGGGATATGGAATATATCCCACAGATATGAGGTCAAAACCCAAAATCCAGCCAAGTAAATTTGAAGATCTAATCAGCTTCATTACCCAGTTCAGGAAGCTGGCAACGTACCATCAGCCAAGTAGGAGGTTGCTTGGAGGGATTGTATAAAATGGAAGATTTTTATAGAAACAAGGGTGAAGTAGAGGAGGTATTAGCAAAATAAAAGAAATAATTATTTTTAGACCAGGAGGACATCATCTTTTGAGGGAGATGCAGAAAGCCTAGGGTTTTATTATGCAGAGTGCCTCTTCCTCCTTTGGAAAATGGAGAGGGCCTACATGACAGATCACTCTACTGGTGCTTGGCCAGAAAATTCCAGACTGGTTGATTAAGATTATATTTCTGGTGAAGATCAAAACTGAAGTTAGGTCAGGTAGTAAGTAAACCTAGGTTTGGTATAATGGGCTGTAGCACAAGCGACACTATTTTGGGCCTGTGTGTGTTTTTTTTTTTTTTTTTTTTTTTTTAAGATTTTATTTATTTATTTTTAGAGAGGGGAAGGGAGGAAGAGAGAGAGAGAAACATCAATGTATGGTTACCTCTCACATGGCCCCCATTGGGGACCTGGCCCGCAACCCAGGCATGTGCCCTGTCTGGGAATCGAACCTGCGACCCTTTGGTTCGCAGCCCACACTCAATCCACTGAGCTACGCCAGCCAGGGTCTGTGGGTTTCTTTTTTAACAGGGGTAACTTGTATGTATAACAAAGTGCCCTTACATGGCCATTTGTTCCCTTTCTTAGAGATACTTCATCAGAAAGGGGATGTGTGTGTGTGTGTGTGTGTGTATGTGTGTATGTTTGGGTAGGTAGAGATAGAAATATATTTTTTAAAGCCAAATTCTAGACTTTCATTGAATATTTGTAAGGCTTGTTTTGTTTTCAAGTCGATGTGGGCTATCTTGGTTTCCAGTGGAAGAGACTAAAGAGAAAACTGTGAAAAAAGGAAAAGTAAAATCTATATGAAAGGGGCCTCCCAGAATTTCCCCCAAACACTGAAATCTTTAAAAAAGTTTCAATGTAAGTGAATATGTAAACAAATGATACAATTTCCCTTTTCTGACTCAGGATCTCCAATAAAATTCACCAAAAATGTCAGATTGCAGTGGTATGTATTTGAAAGCTAACTTTTATTGTGCTATTTAAAATGAGCTAATTTTTAAAAGGAATGTAAGCTAACAGAAATCTGAATTGCTGTCTAATTTTAAATGTTTATAAAGACATCTGGAACAATTTGTATTCAATTTGCCAGACTACTCATAGCTAGGGAGAGAGTGATAAGTTTTTAACACGTCAGGGATAAAATTGTGAGACAAAAGTGTATACATGAATCATTGAAAGAAAGGAATGGCATGGGTGAAAAGTTGAAAGATTTATATTTATCTATAAAATAATTTTTATATAAATTTAAAACATACAGTACAACATGTGAATGGTAACTAAAAGAGATTAGTTTTTTTGGTGTTTTTGTTTCCTGTATTTTTTATTGTTTACTCTATTACAGTTGTCCCTACTCTTTGTCCCTTTTCCCAACTCTACCCAGCCCCTGATCCACCCTCCCCCAGCCATCAGGTCATCACCACACTGCTGCTTCTGTCCACGTGTCATGCACACATGTTCTTGGGCTAATCCCTTCATCTTTTTTCTTCTAGTTCCCCTTTTCCCATTCCCCTCCAACAGTGGTCAATCTGTTCTATGTATTTATGCTTCTGTTTCTCTTTTTTTTGTTAGTTTATTTTGTTCATTAGATTTCATGTATAAGTGAGGTGATATGGTATTTGTTTTTTTCACTGGAAATATATCCTAAAAATCCAGAAACATGAATTCAAAAGAATATTTGCACCCTTATCTTCATAGCAGCCATATTTATAATAGCCAAGATCTGGAAAGAGCCTACATTCCTGGGAAGCTGGGGTAGAGAGGACACATGGCAAGGTGGCAGCTGGTGACCCAGGTGAGCAAGGCAGTGGCAGAAGACCAAGAGGTCCCACATTTACATGCGGATAAGCTGGGAGGAATAACTGGAGAGCAAGACAAACAGTGCAACCCAGGGTTCCAGAGTGGGAAACTAAAGCCTCAAAACCTCTGGCTATAAAATCTGTGGGGGTTGTGGCTGTGAGAGAAACTCCCAGTCTTACAGGAGAATCCATTGCAGGGGCACACAGATCTTAGAACATACACAAGCCCACCCACCTGAGAATTAGCAACAGAGTAGCACCTGAAAAGGTACAATCTGCTTGTGGGAATCGGGAGAAGTTAGTGAGAGTGGGGAAAGAGCTGAGCAAGCTGCATTGTTCTCTCTCTGACAGCTTCCCCCAAATATAGCACTACAACAAAGGGAAGTGGGCTGCCCTGCTCTGGAGAATACCTAAGGCTCTGCTCCTTATAATGGAACAGGTGCTCTGGGACAAAGAAATATGGGTTAAATGAAAGAACAGATCAAAAGTCCAGAAAAAGAACTAAGTGATGAGGAGATATCCAATCTATCAGATGCAGTGTTCAAAACACTGGTAATCGGATACTCACAGAAATGGTTGAGTATGGTCGCAAAATAAAAGAAGTGCAAAGTGAAAAAAAATAAAAATATATATATACAGAAAAGCAATAGTGAAGGGAAGGAAACTGGGACTCGAATCAAGATTAGGAAAAAAAGGAAGAAATAAACATTCAACTGGAACAGAATGAAGAAACAAGAATTCAAAAATATAAGGAGAGTTAGAGGAACCTCTGGAACAATATTAAACATTCCATCTGAATCATAGGGGTGCCAGAGGGATAAGAGGAAGAGCAAGAAATTGAAAACTTATTTGAATAAATAATGAAGGAAAACGTCCCTAATCTGGTGAAGAAAATAGGCATGCAAGTCCAGAAAACTCCAAGAGTCCCAAGGAGGAACACACCAAGTTCCTCCAAGGAGGAACACACCAAGACACATCATAATTAAATAACCCAAGATTAAAGATAATGAAAGTGTCCTTAAAAGCAGCAAGAGAAAAGGAGAGAGTTACCTACAAAGAAGTTCCCATAAGACTATCAGCTGATTTCTCAAAAGAAACCTTGCAGACAAGAAGAGGCTGGAAAGAAGTATTAAAAGTCATGAAAGGCAAGGACCTACATCCAAGATTACTCTCTCCAGCAAAGCTATCAGTTAGAATGGTAGGACAGATAGAGTTCTTCCCAGATAAGATAAAGTTGAAGTAGTTCATTATCATCAAGCCCTTATTATATGAAATGTTAAAGGGACTTATCTAAGAAAAAGAAGACCATCAAAGCTATGAACAGTAAAACGACAACAAACTCACAACTATCAACAATTGAACCTAAAAACAAAACAAAACAAAACAAACTAAACAAACAACTTGAAAAGGAACAGAATTACAGAAATGGAGATTACATGGAGGGTTATCAGTGGGGAAGGGAAAGGGGGAGAATGGAGGGAAAATTTGCAGGGAATGAGAAGCATAATTGGTAGGTACAAAACAGACAGGGGGAGGTTAAAAATAGTATAGGACATAGAGAAACAAAAGAACTTATATGTATGATTCATGGATATGAACTAAGGGGTAGTAATGCTGGTGGAAGGGGTGGTGCAGAGTGGTGGGGGATAAAGGAGAGAAAAATGAGATAACTGTGATAGCATAATCAATAAAATATACTCTCTATATGCATATATATGTGTGTATGTATATATATATATATATATATACACACACACACACATAAATATCACTGATTTTCTTGAGAATCTTTGTAAATCTATTATCTACACTTTTTATGTTCAATATGACCATCCAACGAGGGAACGATTAATTGTAGAAAAAAGAAGAAAAAAATCTAAGAGAGGAATTTCAGAGAAGTATAAAAATCAATGAGATTTTTTTTTGAAGTTTCTAATACATTCTGTTACCACAGACTCCAATTTTAATGTTATCTTAATTCACAAAAGAATAAAATTCATCTCTCTATATAGATTTTCTTCAAAGTAACTCTCTTTTGTATTACTTTTATCCTGAGGGAAATACTAAGAGGGCATTTCTCAAGACCCCTTAAATAATTGTGAGAAATAAAAAGTTTACATTTTATTTAGAATCATAGCAAGAACAATTTCTGAATTATTATTAGGGAGTTATTCTTTTTTTTTTTCAAAAAATCAAAGATCTAGAGAAGAAACACTACTGTCTTTAATAATAAAATATAATTTCTAAAAATATACAATTACTTTTTCGTTCTTAGCTCTTTTAATGACTAAGCATATTTTAAAAGCTGTATAAAATCCAAGGGTGGAAACCTTTTACTAAATTCCCTTTCAGGTTGTTTGGCCAGCCTAATAGAGCGATTAACAGGAGGACAACACATTTAATTTGATATGAAAAAGAGCCCCATAAAAAAGTAAATCTCAAAGAAGTAACCAAGGCGGCATCTTTTATAGCTTTAGACAAGGAAATAGTAAATTCGTAAAGAGTTGGCAAAACAAAGAAGTTTGTGCTTGTGACAGTAAATTAGTGAGGACTAACAATGTTTGTAGCCTTCTAGCCCTGAAGTATCGATTTCTAGTGATAAGGATGCTTTCTAAACTCCTAACACTGGAAGGGCATTTTTCATGCGGGAGATTCATTTCCTGCTTTCAGGGGGACAAGGAGTGTCGGAGTGTTGTTCTTGCACCTTCATTCAAAATATTCAGTATGCTGAAGTGGCACATGTTGGGGTGGCTTATTTAGTTTGCCTTTAAAGCATTGCAATTATATGGCCTTGGTTATAGAAAATCACTTTTATACTTTTAGATCCAATCTATGTAAACAACTTTTCAAAAATAACTCCCATTTTGAACTATCTGCTCCCTAATGTGGAATAAGTTCTAATTTTACACCCATTGGTTTTTAGCTCTGCCCATTTCTTAGGCATACTCTGGGGAGTGAGACTGGAATGGGAGGGGGTGGTCAATGGTTTAACGTTCATAAAATGTTCAAGTGAAGAAGATAGGTAAGTATGTGGACATACTAAGGTACTATCCTGTCTACTGGAGTGCATACACCTTTTAAAATGGGTGAACGTTTCAAACAAAAATAAAATTTCAAGAAAAAATAATAAAAGAGAACACTTCTAAAGTGATTTAGGCCAAGGCAATCTTGTTACTGCTGTTTTCCTTTTTGAATATAGAAATTTAACAGATTGAAGTTGCTAAGTTTTAACATTTTAGTCAGCAATATTCCATCTATCATGGGTGAACAGAAACAGGACAAAAACCTTCAAGGTCTTAGGTAACTGAGTTAGGGTCAAAAGACTCAGAGCAACTTTAATTATGTTGCAATATTTACTTTTTCTTTCTCCACTGCAAATACCTGATAAGGTAATGAAAGAGTCTTTAATATATGTATCTCTGAGTGAGTTTGGTAGGTGCTTCTAGCCATTTTATTAAATTACAAATTACTTGAATACTCAGTATGTAAGTGTAAGAAGTCTCTTTATTCCAAGTTTCCTGTGATATTGCCTCAAAAATAAATCAGAACATTGGCATGTTTGCCTCAGACTCATTTTAAAACCAGGTTATATATATTTCATAGCATTAGTTAAGAATCCACATCTTTCCTGGCCCCACTCCATACAATCAGTATTAAACTTAATACACTTCTCAATATAGAGCCGGTACTGAATGAATTAAAAACTAGGATTTTCTCTATTTTGAAAGAATCGAAGTCATTAGAGTTCTTTTATTGCCTCTACATTATCACAGTTGAAATATTTTCAGTTTTATATAAATATGCTTTGTAAAAAATGCATTGTGGTGAGTTAGTTTTCTCTGAGCTATTTATAAAAGTAACTTTCTGTGCAGTTCTACTAAGCACATATTTTTGTAAATTCTTTCTTGAAATGTATTGATAAAAATTACTACTTATATAGTAAATCATTCACTCAAAAACAATGGGGTCTTTGGTATGCCAGACCTTATTTTAGAGTATGATTCTGAAGAGTTGTACATTGCATTGCCATCCTTCGGGGCCAGAGAATTGGAGACTTTAAGTCAAGATGCTAAGGGTTCAGGGACCAGGGCAATAGCACTTCTCTGTGAGACATTAAGGATGCTCCTGCCAGCTCTTGGCCCATATTCTTTTGAAATTCCTTACGGTTTCCTAGATTGTGTTGAGGATATGTGTATGATTTTTAATTCCTGCATGTCAGTTTTTATGCTTGGCAATTCTGTATTTCCTTGCACAGACACACTCACAATTATGGAAGTTAAATAACTTTAATATATATATTCATGCTTGCCATCACATTTTCTAAATTAATAGCATATCTTATTTGTAAATATTTAAAATGTTAAATATCATCTTATTTTTATAAGGACAGAAAAAATAAATGAGGAAGGAAAATAACAAAAAGGAAAAAGAATTTTTTGGTAGTTTTTAAATATGTATCGGATTTTAATATAGCAGAGGACATAAATGTAAACTTAATGGAATCACATAAAATATTCAAATAAACATATTTTATTTATACCATTCCAAATTTTTAATATTATTTCTTTTACCCAGAATAGTCTTGAGCAGTAACATTTTACTAGAAAGAACAAATTTTTTTTCATTGTTTTCACTTACCAGAGAGTTGACTTTAGATAGATTTTTAAGATCCAATTTGGTTTGAAATGAGAGAAAATTATCATAGATTAACACCTTCCATGGGCTCACAAGTTAGAAGTATGCATGAGACCTATTTTTATATCTCTCATTATGTTATATATTTTGGACAAGTTGTGGGAAATCGGCATATGTAGAAACGATGTTGGTATTTTTCACTACTACATCTCTGATCATAATAATGAAGAGAAGCAGAATTTTTCACCCCTAAGATGCTTCTTCGATATTACAATTATTTTAGTCTAATTATTTAAAAACAATAACAACAACAACAAAAAACAGGAGACAGAAGAGAAGTTCTGAAAACCAATTACAAGTTTATAAACATAAAGAGAAGTTTATGTAGACATATCAATGCAGAAGTCAGGAACTTAAATTTGAATAACAACCACACTCTATTTACTGTGCTTTGTCTGCAAACCTGTCTCTCTGACTGACAATAGCTTCTTTTCCTTTTGACTTTAGTTGGAGATAGTGTTTCAGATAATGCTAAGGCCATTCAGGGGTTACCCAGTGTTCCTGGTATCTCCCATGTATGAAGGAGATATACATACTATTAAACCTCTGGTTGTTTTTCCACTGATAATTTATCTTTTAATATTGGAAAGTCTCAATGAAGAATGTAGATAGGTGGAAGGAAAATTATTTTTCCTGCCCCTTGCAATATATTCTTTGGTCCTTTTTTTTTCCCACTTAAAAATTCACATTTTACAGATCAACACTTTGTAAGTGATATCTTTCCCAGTATGAGGTAAAAGCCTAAATTATGTATGTTGGTAAATATATGCCCTTTTTTAGGCACTTGTATCCATTTTATGGAGTAGTGACAATGATCCAAAAAGCAGAGAATAGTGAGAGATTTGTTTTTAACAGACTGGAAAAAAAAAAAGTCTTTGGAGGATATAAAACACTCTGCTTTGTCTATTGCAGTGTCCTGGTGGTGACGTATAAGGTATAAGGCTGAGTAACATGTCCACATAGAAATACTGATTCTGGAATATTAAAATAGTCTTGCCACATTCAAGATCACATAAAATGTTACTTATGTAACATTTTTTCTTAAATTGAGATAAATACAGTTTTTTTGTGCAAATTCATACTAAGCAGTCATAATTTTAAAATGGTAGATTTTATGATCCAGTTGCATTTTACAAAATTTAAAGTAAACCCATACATTTACTTTAAATTAAGATTTTTATATATACTAAAACTCATATGTTGAAAGTATAATTTTAAGGAAAAATAAACATATAATACTATATCAGATTAACAAGTTTTTGCACAGAGAAGGAAATCATCAACAAAATGAAAAGACAAACTGTATATGATAATGGATCAATTTCCAAAACATATAAGGATGTCATGCAACTTAACACCAAAAAAAACAATCTAAAAAAACAATTAAAAAAAAGTGCAAAGGACATGTAGACATTTCTCCAAAGAGGGCGTACCAATGGCCAACAGACATATGAAAACATGTTCAACATTACTACTCATCAGGGAAATGCAAATCAAAACCACAATGAGATATCACGTTATACCAGTCAGAATGGCCATCATCAATACATCAACAAATGACAAGTGCTTTTGAGGATGTTGGGAAAAAGGAATCCTTATACACTATTCGAGGGATTGTAAATTGGGTCACTGGGAAACATTGTAGAGGATCCTCAAAAAATTAAAAATAGGGCTGCCAAATGACAAAGCAGTTCCACTTCTGAGATTATTTATCCAAACAAAATAAAATATGAATTAAAAAAGATATATGCATCCTGATGTCCATTGCAACATTATTTACAATATTCAAGATGTGGAAGCAACCTAGGTGTTCATGGATAGATGAAAGGACACAGCATATGGGTCCTGGCTAGGCGGCTCATTGGGTTGGAGCACTGTCCCATACACTAAAAGGTTGCATACTAGATTCCAGGTCAGGGCACCTACCTAGGTTGCAGGTTGGAGCCCATGTTGGTGCGTGTATAGTAGGCAACTGATCTATGTGTCTTTCTCACATAGAGAAAAGAAACTCTCCCCCTTCTCTCTCTCCCCCTGCCCAACTCTCTTTAAAATCAATTGAAAAAAATCCTCAGGTTGGGATTTAGAAAAAGGATGTGATATGCATATGCAGTATATTACTCAGTTAACAAAACTAAATGAAGTCTTTCCATTTGCAACAGCATGGATGGACCAAGAGTATTGTGCTAAGTGAAATAATTCAGACGGAGAAAGATGAATACCATGTGCTTTCACTTATATGTGGAATCTAAAAACAAAAAATAAAACAAATGAATAAACAAATCAGAAACAGATCCATAGACATGGGGAATAAGCCGATTGTTGAAAGGAGAGGGAGTAAAATATGGGTGAAAAAAAACTTAAGAAAGAGAGAAAAATTTTAAGTTGGTAAACAAATATTAATGTCTCTAAATGTCACACAGGGAAACATTTTGTAAGCAACATAAAGTAAAATAAAAATCTATTAGTATATTACTTAATTTTTTAAATTAATGAGGTAAATTCATACGACATAAAATTAACCATTTTAAAGTGAACAATTCAGTGGCCTCTGGCACCCTCGCATAGAGCACCCAGCAGCTCTATTTCCCCAATATTTTCATCTCTCCAAAAAGAAACTCTGTACCCCTTAATCAGTGGCTTCTCATCCTTGCTCTCCCAGCCTCTGGCAGCCAACCATCTATGTACTGTCTCTTCAGATTTACTTACTCAGGATATTTCATATAAATAAAATTGTACAACATGTGACCTTTTTTTTTTAAAGATTGTATTTATTTATTATTAGAGAGAGGGGAAGGGAGGGAGACAGAGAGGGAGAGAAACAGTAATGTATGGTTGCCTCTCACGTGGCCCTCACTGGGGACCTGGCCTGCAACCCAGGCATTTGCCCTGACTGGGAATCGAACCGGGACCCTTTGATTCCCAGCCCGCGCTCAATCCACTCAGCTATACCAGCCAGGGCGAACATGTGACCTTTTTAATCTGGCTGTTTTTAGTTAGCATAATGTTTTGAATGTTTATAAAAGTATAGTATATATCAGTGCTTCAGTTTTTCTGTAGCTGCGTTATTGCATATATATATTGCACACACATATACTAAAATTGTCTATCCATTCACTTATTGATAGATGTTTCAACTTTGTCCAATTTTTAGCTATTGTAAATAGTGCTGCTCTGAACATGCATGTAAGTGTAATTACTTTTTTGAGTGAAGATATGCAAAACAGAATTTTAAAGAGACAGAAAAAGATAATGATTCTTTAAGATAATCAAATACAATGAAAGTAAAGACATTCCTAGTTTGTACCATAACAAATGATAAACTGTCACTACTGCTTTCATAGTAAATGTTCTGGATAGAGACAAATGGGTCCATTGTTTCTTCCTTATGTCCTCAAGATAAATACCCTTTAGAACAATATAATCAATATAAATTTCTGATGGAATCACTCGCGCTCCTTGATATGGGCTGTACATAGTGATTCCTATTCAAAGACTTGGAGAGGGGAAAAAGAAAGAGAAAATTTGCAGTGGGGAAATCCAACAGACACAACCTCAGCCAGGTGATCGAAGTTAACATAAGAAATAAATCATGTTAATATATACTTTAGATATAATGTGATAAAATTACACTTTACATCCATGGTCTCCCCCTACTCCCAGGTCATGTAATGCCAGTCTAATCTTTAGGAAAATCATTATGCAAAGCCCTAGTGAGGGACATTCTACAAAGTACCTTAAAATTATCCAGGTAATCAAAAGCAAGGGAGCCTGAGAAGACATGACGACTAACTGTTAAGTGGTATTCTGGATGGGATCCTGGAACAGAAAATGGACATTAGTTAAAAACTAGGAAAATCCCAATGAAATATGGATTTTAGTTAATATAATGTATTGTCAAAGCAAAAATTGCACTGGACAAAGTTAAATGGGTAAAGAAGACTTCATTCAAAGCAATTATAATAAGAAGGGGACCAGAATGCAGCCAAATCCACTGAAAAGAAGGACCGGAGAGTCGTTAAGATCTGGGGTGGGAGTCCTCTTCACAAGGAAAAACTTTTTTTTTTAAGTTTTAATATATGAGATCATGTATATTAATTAAACTTGTTGTGTTAATCATTTCTCAATATATATGTCAAGTTATTAACTTTATACAGTCCTGTAAGTTAGTTATAACTCAATAAAAATGGAAAACAAAATAAAAAACAAACAAAAAAATAACTGTTCTCTTGGCAATATGTCTAGTGGAGAAGAGAAAAGTTGAAACATAATTCCCAAGAATGAAGAAACAAATAAAACAATTCTTATTTACAAATTTGGAACACTAGGTTATTTTAATGCTGCCCACAGACTACATGGAGACAAGTAATGAACTCAAAATACATTAGACCAGAAAAATTATATGAGACATACAAAAACATTTCTTTAATAAAAGTTCAACAGGCCTGGTGAGTTTTCTTTTCTTTCCTTCTTTTTATGTTCCTCCTCATTTTTCTTTTCTGAGGTATGTTCTTAAAATAACCCATATTTACCTAATAAATCTAAATTGATTAAAGCATTTTAAGAAAAGCTGAGTTGGAAGAAAAAAGGTTCATCTTTGCTTGCTAATTGGTCTTCTCAAAGGGCAAGTAAAGCCCTGGGCACTGTCGCTCAGTCGGTTGAGCATGAACCCACAAACTGAAAAGCAGCGGGTTCCATTCTGGTCAGGGCACATGCCTGGGTTGCAGGTTCAGTCCCCAGTTGGGGCATATGTGGGAGATAACTGATCAATGTTTCTGTCTCTCATCAATGTTTCTCTCCCTCTTTTCCTCCCTTCCCCTCTCTCTGGAATCAATACAAGAAAAAAAAAATTTTCCTTTCTTCATGATGACAGACACTTTCATAATTTGGAGCAAGCCTCCTCTGAAGTTATGCTCCTGCCCTCTGACAATGACTAAGAAATAGGAACTCTATCTTCCTTGATGATTACATTTCAAAGGGATGATTTCCAGGTCCTTGAGAAAAACACTTGGGTTGTAAAACTGTCAACAGTTTGATCTGGGATGAACATGAAGGTGCATACACCTTTTTGAATAACTGTTTTCATTTTCTTGGGATAAATAGCCAAAAGTATAACTAACTGCTAGGTTGTGTGGTAGTTCTTTCTATTTTTAATTTTTTGAGGAATCTTTGAATAATATTTTAATAAGGACATGGTAAAAGATGGTCACTAGACTTATCGCAGTGATTATAAGGCATCTAAATGTGGAATCGGGTTGTACACTGAAACTAATATAACAATACATGTCAACTATAGTTCTAAAAAATTTAGCTGGTAGAAAATTCACATCTCAAAGGGGCAGAGAAAGTTTTTCAATTGCAAGTTCCCTAAAGTAAATGCTCTGAGAAAACAGATGTCAGGTGATGACTGTCAGGAAGAAAGCTGTCTGGAGTTCAGTCAAACCGAGGGAAACATTAAGTGCATCGTGTTGGCTTTTCTTTCTCTCTCACAGGACCGCGCACAGAATCTGAATGAAAGGCGGACCACTACCACCACCCTCACAGTGGATGTGCTGGACGGAGATGACTTGGGCCCAGTGTTTCTTCCTTGTGTCATTGTGCCAAACACCCGAGATTGTCGTCCGATGCACTATCAAGCTGCCATACCTGAGTTGACACCTCCGGTAAATATTCTTTTCCTCTTCACTTACACCTTTTTAACTCCAGTGAGATCCTGTTCGAGAATTTTACAGACATATTAGGTGAGAATAGCAAACTTCACTATGTGGATATTGAAAACTATGGATGCCCAAACCCACTTTTGGAAACTATAGGCAAATTTTTGGTCATATCGAATAATTTATATCTTTTACAAGATAGAAGACATGTTATGAAGCCACAACCCATTTTACACTGATGAATTTATTTTTGCACCTATAAATCATAACAGAGTTAAGTTCTCAATCTGTCCTGGGAAACTCTGAAAAATAACTCTAACATTTCTTTAAATCCACATGTAAACATGTGATCCTAAATCAGAGGACATGCAGGTCACCAGGATGTTCTTTAGCCTCTTAAGTTTCTGAAATGTTATTGGAAGTTATACTCGCCTCTCTGGAGATGGAAGCTAATGAACCCTGAATGCAAATATTTATCCCTTACAAATATATTTGAAAAAAGCAGAAAGGTAAGACATGAACATATATTTTCTACATTTGATTCTGTATCTAATTTTTAAAATTCTAATGAAGCTATAAATTGGTGTCAGCTTGGAATTCACAACTTGGACCTCTCCGGATGATAAATACTTGTACCTAAGAATAAAAATTATAAGGCAAGTAGATATCCTGCTTAGGCTTGAATATTGAAAGTATTAATTCTCTGTTAGAAAAGTCTAATTCCCAGGAATCAATTGTTTGACAAATAGCTTTGTAGTTTCTCTAGAAAGCATTAAGTTTTCTGAGTTCTTAACATGGCTCATAATGTCAGAATTTGTTGGAAGTAATTGATTTTTATTCTTAGCCATGTGAGAACTGTAGGGATCCTCTCGGTATTTGAGATTTTTAAAGAATAAAACAGAAATTCAGTCTCCTAAATGTAAATAACACTGTATGCTATCCATTTCAAGTTTTTACTCAATATTTTATTTATTTGCTTGTGGTCTTACTTGCAGTAAACCTTAAACAGCTGAGAATCACTTTTGTGTCTGCTGACATTCATGGTTGCTAATATGAACCAAAAAAAAGGTGGAAAAAAAGGAATAAATGCTATTATGTGCACTGAATAAAGAAAATAATGTAAATTTTCAGCTAAATAGATAGTATTTCAGACAAAAAAGCTCATATAGATGTTGTCTGGGCAAACAGTTGTAGATTACCTAAAGTTACATGCCATTATTTTGTTGAATACCAGTAGAAGAATATTAATGATGGTGAACCCTAAAGTTTTTTTGAAATCATGAGGAAAAATAATATTTTTAATATTATTTTACTTTTCTGAGTTAATTTATATAGCTGGTGTACCAGTGGCATCCCAAAATAAGGGGCATACAGAAATAGTAATGACTAGAATCAATTATAAGTCTGACTGTCTAATGTACTTGATGTGCTAAAAGAAGTAAAGGAAGACAAAAGTTGCTGTTTGGGAAGCGGAGTGGATTAATTTCACAAAGAATCTTTGAACATCCCTTCCTCTTTCCTCCAGATTATGGAATAAGCATCTCTCTCATAGTTATGTCATTTCATCCTAGCAACAAAGCCATGTTCCAGATTTGGGGTAAAAATTAAAGATGATAATAATGACTAATGGTTATATTGAGTTTTCAGTTCATCATCAACTATGCTAAATCCTACAAAAATATTAACTTAAATCCATTTGCATATTTACCATTGTAATGGTCCTTTTACAGATGAGATTTCTGAGGTATAAATTTTAAGTAGCTTTCTGTGACTTACAACCAACACGTAAAAAGCATTTTCTTTCAAAATAATGTATTTTGAATTAAACGTAATGTTATACACTTGATAAAAATTTATGCTTCAGGGCCCTGGCTGGTGTAGCTCAGTGGACTGAGCGGGCTGGGAACCAGAGGGTCCCGGTTAGATTCCCCGTCAGGGCACATGCCTGGGTTGCGGGCCGGGTCCCCAGTGAGGACCATGTGAGAGGCAACCATACATTGCTGTTTCTCTCTCTCTGTCTCCCTCCCTTCCCCTCTCTCTAAAATAAATAAATAAAAAAAAAATATGCTTCATTGTCATTTTAACAGATTGACCCATTCTTTAACCTTCTGTGAGACTAGGAGAGTTTTAATTTTACATACTTAAATAATTATAGCAAATATTTATCCTTTAAAAGGTATATTTTTTTACTGCCATGAGAAAAATGTAAATATGTGTACTTGCAAAATAGGCACTTTTTCTGATGATTTGTCACCTTGACTGAGAGCTGGGTACAACTTTCAGAGTGGTTCAGTAAGAAAGCTGATTCTGGCTGTTGGCTCAAGTTCAGTGAGGACTGCAAGCCCCAGGCTTCACTTCTGCTCCACACGGGCCTCTCCTGGGCTGTTTGGTTTCCTCACAGCAAGGCAACGGGTTCCAAGAACAAACTTCCTGAGAGGATTAGGCAGGGCTTTTATGAACTACTCTAGTAGTTTGCTTTGTTACTTCTGTTGTCAAACTCAGGTTCAGGAAGTACAATTACATACCATCCCCTAGTAGCAGAAGTATCTCAATTGCATTGAAAGAGGAACATATGGGGAAGGTTATTTTTTGTGTGTGGCAATCTTTGGGAAAATAAAATCAGTCATAGTGCCGGCATCAGGTTTCCGTGTGCTCTTCCACATTCTATCTTGGACCCCCACTGATTACTAAGGTTAAGAAGTGGAGCTGGCTCTTGAGTTTCATGTTCAAATTGCTGTGTTTTTCCTTGTCCTTTCATTCTTTTTTATTTTATTTCCCATTACATATTTTGTAAAATTTCTGGAAATTTCAATCAGTAAGATATTGCTATTTAGAGCAAGAGAACTAACCATTAATGTCAGCTAGACAGGACGTGATGACTCTAATTACATTCTTGCTGATTTTTCCTGAACTAATTCTACAAATTTTGAAGGTTTGACACCTGCTCACTTTCTTTGTGAAATTTTCCACTAATTACCTCAGTGGTATTTTTGACTTGAGAAGCCATTCTAAGTTTCACTACAATGCTCACAGAACTTATGAGCTCAGCAAAATTTTAAAAGGCGATCTAGTACAGTGTTTAACTCACAAACCTGAGTATAATAAAAATAAAAGTTCTCTATTATTAAAATGCAAATAATCATGTACTTAGAAATAAACTTTTCTAGTGTTTTATATGTTTTTCTATTACAGAAAATTATCTTTAGAAAAATTAATATCTTCATAAACACTAAGATTAATATTATACTGGATATGTAAATATATAAATATTATGTCTCAAGGCTATTAAAGCAATTTGTAGTCTTATGGCTATTATTTATTAATTCATTTGGTAAGTATCTATTGGACCCTAATGGATGTTGTATTTAATGCTACTTGAGGAGACTTGACAACTAGGATAAGATAAAATCCTTCTCATATGCAGTTTATATCCTTACTTTCTGACTCTCTTAAAGTTGTTATTATTCCTACATAGTAAAATTGTTTTAATATTGTGAGGAAATTCTGTAGAGTTTTGAGAGTATACAATCCATAGCTCTGTCTTTTCCATTTTCTACTGAAGCACAAAGTCAGAGTAAATCCTTACAAATTTTTTTCAGAATCAAACAGGTGTATACTGTTTGGCTGGTTGCTTGCTTGGTTGGTTGTTTGGTTGGTTTTGCTGAATAATTTGTCCCTGAATAGAAACACCACAGTATTAATATGATACTATTGCCGTGTCATCTGTTTTCTGTATATATCTCCTTCATTTATTGTGTGATGCAGTTTTCAGTATTGTGGCATGAGTTCCTACCAGACAAGTCATTTAGCAGCTAGAATTCACACTCTCATTTCCTTCCCAGTCCTGGTTTAAAGACTTGGGTTGAATACCAGGACCGTTGAGCCACAAATATCCAACATAGCTCCCCTGTTTGTTTATGATGCTCTCTTCTTCCAGGGAAGCTTTCTCGGGTATTACAAGGGTAGTGGTAATTTGCAGTGATGTACAACAAAGTTTGCTCTTGGTTCGTACTCACTGAATCTGGTACAATCTGGGAACTCCCTTTTCTCTTGTCTTCTATGAAACTACTGGCTCTTTTCCTCCCCTGGATGACCCCAGGTTTCTCCTCGTAAATCATTAATAATTTTCTTTTTTAAACTAAATTTCTCTGCTTGGATTAATTAATTAATTAATCTCTATATTAGTGATTTTTATTTTTCCCCACATAGGGATGATCTGGATGTTCTAAATGTGTTTTCTGACTTGAAATCGCTCCTGAATTTCAAGCTTATATTTGTTACTTTTCCATGATATTTTTCACTGTGTTTCCCACAGATGCCTTATTATCCTTTCTAATGAATTCTGATGCATCCATGTTACCTCTCTCTGATCTGGCAGTTGTTGTTAATTTGGACCTAGACTTCAATGACCCCCCATCCCAAACTCAAATCAACCTCCAAAAGTACTTTCTGTACTGCCAGTAAATGCCATTCAAATATGTTGGATGACCACTTCCATTGCTAAAATACCCATTTAAGTCAACCCTGGACTCCCAGCCTTTATCCAGTCTCTCGTACCTTCAAACATTATCTCACTGAAGGGGGTTATCTATTTTTTGAAATATAATTCTGACTTAATTGCACAATAATTAAAGTTTAAAAATACTTCAGTGTATTTTATCATATACCAAATAAGTATCAAAGCTTTTAGTATATCATTGAAAGTAATTTTATTTCTGACCACTTTGTAATCTTATCTCTTTAACTTGCATAATGCAATTTATCTCAAAACACATAGTTTTGTATACATGAACTTTGAGAATCCCTTTCCTATATCTTCACTTTCTTTAACATAGTAAGATGGTGTTTGGGTTTTTTTTTTTTTTTTAGTTTTATTTTTTAGCAAATTCTTTTTTTTACATTTTTTAATTTTTTTTCAAGTACAATTGTCTGCGTTTTCCCCCTACCCCTCCCTCCTGCCCCAGCGCTCCCAAGTCCCTCCCCTGTTTCCATCCTCCCCCAGTTATTGTCCATGTGTCCTTTATAATTGTTCCTGCCAACCCTTCACCCTTTTCCCCTGAAATTCCCTCCCCTCTCCCTTCTGGTCGCTGTCAGCCTGTTCTCAATTTCAGTGTCTTTGGCTATATTTTGCTTGTTTGTTTGTTTTGTTGATTAAATTCCTGTTAAAGTGAGTTCATATGGTATTTGTCTTTCACTGCCTAGCTTATCTCGCTTAGCATAATGCTCTCCAGTTCCATCCATGCTGTTGCAAAGGGTATAAGCTCCTTCTTCCTCTCTGCTGCGTAGAATTCCATTGTGTAAATGTACCATAGTTTCTTGATCCATTCATTTGTAGATGGGTACTTAGGTTGCTTCCAGCACTTGGCTATTGTAAATTGTGCTGCTATGAACATTGGAGTGCATAGGTTCTTTTGGATTGGTGTTTCAGGGTTCTTAGGATATAATCCAAGCAGTGGAAATGCTGGGTCAAAAGGCAGTTCCATTTTTTAGTTTTCTGAGGTAATTCCATGCTGTTTTCCATAGTGGTTTCACCAGTCTGCAATCCCACCAAAGTGCACTAGGGTTCTCTTTTCTCCACAATCTCTCCAACACTTGTTATTTGTTGCATTGTTTATGATGGCCATTCTGACTGGTGTGAGGTGGTATCTCATTGCATCTCTCTGATAGCTAACAATACTGAGCATCTTTTCATATGTCTCTGGACCCTCTGTATGTCCTCCTTGGATAAGTGTCTATTGAAGTCCTTTGCCCATTTTGTAATTGGGTTACTTGTCTTCTTAGAGTGGAGTCGTGTGAGTTCTTTATATACTTTGGAGATTAAACCCTTGTCTGAGATATCATTAGCAAACATGTTTTCCCATATGGTTGGTTCTCTTTTCATTGTAATGCTGTTCTCTTTAGCTGTGCAGAAGCTTTTTATTTTGATGAGATCCCATTTGTTTATTCTTTCCTTTATGTCCCTTGCTCTAGGGAACATATTAGTGAAAATATTGCTACATGGAATACCTGAGATTTTCCTGCCTATGTTCTCCTCTAAGACTTTAATGGTGCCATGACTTATATTTAAATCTTTTATCCACTTTGAATTTATTTTTGTGTATGGTGTAAGTTGGTGCTTGAGCTTATTTATTTTTTTTTTGCATGTAGCTGCCCAGCTCTCCCAACACCATTTGTTGAAAAGGCAATTTTTACTCCATTTTATGCTGCTGCCCCCCTTAATATTTGTCAAATATTAATTGACCATAGAGACTTGGGTTTATTCCTGGCCTCTCTATTCTGTTCCATTGGTCTGTGTGTCTTTTTTTATGCCAGTAGCAGGTTGTTTTGATACGGTGGCCTTGTAATATAGTTTGATACCATGTATTGTGATCCCTCCTACTTTGCCCTTCTTTCTCAATATTGCTGCAGCTATTCAGGGTCATTTATGGCTCCGTATAAATTTTTGAAGTGTTTGTTCTATATCTGTGAAATATGCCATTTACGGTATTTGTTATTCAAGTTTCATCTTGGTTAATATGAAATTATAGGTTTTCAAAGTTAAGCTTTTCTCTGTGTCCTCCTGTATTCCTGTTACAAGTACCTAACTCTTGGTTGTGGTGTACTTGCTTGCTTGTTTCCCTTTTGCTAGACCATGAGTTTTTTTCAGTTTCCTATTTGTCATCATATCCTAATAAGAACTAATTCACATTACATAGTAAATGTTCAATATATGTCGAATTGAGTTAAATAATTGATTAAAAGTTCAAGAAACACATATTGTGCCATGAGATACTGGGAATAAATATGAGTAAACATGGCTCCTGAGTGCTCACTCACAATGAGAGTGTACGTATTATAAATGTTTATATGTAAAGAGTGCATATGTGCATTATGTAATAAATATTTATATATTATTATTCATATTATTTATATATAATATAATAAATATGTTTATCATAATTATACATAATCTAAATATTAGCCATGATGTATGTGTATATTTGTTTATATATAATTTAAATATATCTATTTTAGTGTTTTCAAATAAGAAACAATGTGAAGCACTACAATACTTGATCCTTGTCTAGTCAGATAACTTTTAAATAGGAGTCTAATAGGTAGTTCAGAGGATGTAAGCATATTTCCCAGTTGCCATATGGAGTCCCAGTTTACAGTTGTTTTGCCAACACATTGTTCATAATTCCTTCTTTTTTTTCTTTTCTTTAATGTTCCAAATATTAAATTCTGTCCTCCCTCAGTCTTTAAGACAGCTATTTTCAAAATGTGTACCCTGTAGCTCTTTTGGGGCCAGCAAAGTGACAGGTGAAGAAGGAAACCATCCACAACTTTCAAATCGCCCATACCTTTTTAAAGCAAGGTTTTTCTCAAAGTAGGTTGAAAGGAAACATGATAAATAATATAACTACTGTCAAAATGTATTATTTGCCATTTTTCTCTCTCTCACCAACAATCATACCCACATGCTACCAGCAGTAAATGATCAAAGAAATTTCAGATCCATTTTGGGAAAACAATAGCTAAACACCAAGCAAACAAACAAAAAATAGCATTCAGCAAGTATTGTCTAAAGTTTCAAATTGTATTACAGTAATTCTGAAGTGGTGTGTGATATTATAGTGAAGCAAATGGGTCATTTATTCTTTTTTATCTTTGGTCAAAATTTATGTTGAAAAGACTCTACTGTATCAAATTTCCACCTACAGACAATATAAAGATATCTTAAAATTTTTGTGGAACAATTAAAGGATGAAAAACAGTAGAACAAGTCACCATTCTGCTCAGTAATAAGATGAAAGTCTAACTCTCTTTTCAAAATAATTGTTTCAAAATATTAATTTAAATTAATTTTAGAGATGTGTTTTTCTATGCAACACACATAAAGAGAAAAGATAGAGTCATCCAACTTTGACTTGATATTTATAACTTTATGTAAAGATTCATTCTGGAATTACCTGATGGCTCACTAAATTGTGTAGATAAAAATATCAAAGGTGTTTACTACTACAATGTAGGGTAATATGTAAAAAGTCAGAGTCCAAATTGAATGCTGTGTGATGTTCAGAATATTGCTTAATGTCTCTAAACCTCAATTCAACTTTGGGAGCTATAAAATGGTAAAAAAAAATCTAATGCATGGGATTTTCATGAGTACTATAAAGGAAGATTCATGTAGCATATTTAACTTGTTTCTAGCAAATACTAAGAATTTAATAATATTAGCTATTGCTATTATTATTATCATTGCCATTGGAATTTCTTCATATGGCTGGATTTTTATTCAGAAACTCATGGGACATAGTACTTAATTCAAATTTGTTATTGAATATCTAGCTATTTTTAATTGAAATCCCAGACTTAAAAACTGAATTGTATATATTGATATAGTCCAATTTATTCTGAATGTGCTGGTCCTAATTAATTCAGTGTGATTTTGGTCCTTTAAAAGAATGCAATACCTTTATTGAAAAGAACAGTCACCCCCTCTTTTTTTTGTAAATAAAGATTTGATATAGTCCCTGCTTGTGCTGAATTAATTATGAAAAGTATCATTGCTTAGGAAAGAGGCAGCAGCTGATGTAAAATGCCACAAAGTAATACTGTGAGCCAAAAATATCCCAATGAATCAAATTTTAAATGTCCTCCAGGGAAGCAAGTATCATGCTCCCTTTCTTTTTATTTTATGAATTCAAAAACAATGACTATCAATAAAATTTTTAAGCTGTCACACAAAATCTCAAGTTTTCCAGAGGTACCGCTGGAGCTTCTACACCTGATAAAAATAGGACTTTCACTCCCAATAATTAAAATTCTGCTTTTGTCCAACTTGCTAATTTATAAAGTTTTTCATTATTTACTTTAATTAAAATAAGTATTGACTACCAATTATAAATTATAGAGAAAATATTTTTGAAAATTATATATGCTGAAAATTGGAAACCCTCAATCTTCAAAGCCCCAACTCCAGGGTAACCATTATTAATCTGATGCCTGTCTTTCCAAATATCTGGAGCCTGCTTGAAACAATTATAGTTTTTTCATTTCAAACAAAGAAATGAGTTTGGCTTACACAAAAGTGAATTATGAAATGTTCCCTGGGCTAATGGTAATTTAAAAAAAGAAAAAAGAAAAGATTAGCTACTGGAGATTGGAGAAGTATGTATTGTGTGTGGAGGGGCAGGTTGTGGTCTTTATGTGACTGGAGGGGTAGGGTGTACTTCTTTTGCCCTCTACTCAAATGCATATTTGTGGGAGAAAATATTTAATCCACCTAGCTTGAATTGCTTTCTCACTCTTCGAACGGAGGGCATGAGGAGCCTGCATGGTTAATTTTATGTGTCAACTTAGCTAGCCTATGCTACCCAGATATTTCATTAAATACATTTGGATGCTGTTGTGAAAGTATTTCAAAGATAACAACACAATTTGAATTAGTAGACTAAGTAAAGCAAATTGTCTTCCATAATGTTAGTGGGCCTCATTCGATAAATTGAAAGTCTTAAGAAAAAAAAACTGAACTCCCCTGAAGAAGAGAGAATCCTGCCAGGCGACTGCCTTTAGACTTGAACTGTAACGCGGGTTTTTCCATGGGTCTTCAGGCTGCCAACTTCCCTGTAGATCTTGGATTTGTTGTCTTCCCACAACTGTAGCATGAGCCAGTTCCTTAATGTGAATCTATTTCCACCTCTTGGGCAGATACATAGATAGATGTCATCTCAATAGATAGAGAGATAGGTAGATGATAGATAGATACACACATACCCATACATTCTATTAGTTTTGTTTTTCTGAACAACTCTATTAAAGATCCCCTGATGAAACTGTGCTCAATGGGCAAAGGTAATTCCTCTAAAAAAATCAAGATACTGTAAAGTAGGGGAAATTGATGCTGAAAACCCAAATAATAAGGCAAATATATAAATATACAATCAAATAATAACAAATTCTTGCCTTGAGTCCTGCAATGGTTGGTTTTTGCTCTGCCTGAAACCTTGTCAGAATGATATTGAAAACTGACATCTCATCATGTCATTTTCCTGCTTCAAGGTTATGATAGCTTCTTACCAAATGATCATTATTAAGTCTCTTCCTATAACATCCTATATGGCCCTACATGGTCCTTTATCATTGACTGCTATGGACTGAATTCTTATGTCAACCCCAAATTCAATTGATGAAGTGTACCCCAAATGTAACAGCATTTGGAAATGGGGCCTTTGGGAGGTGATTAGGTCATGAGAGTAGAACCCTCATGCGTGGGATTAATTCATAACCCTTATAAAACAGACTCCAGAGAGATCTATCCTCTCTTGCACTGTGTGAGGACACAGTGACATCTATGAACCAGGAAGTGAGCCCTCACCTGACATTGAATCTGTCAGTACATTGCTTTTGGAATTCACAGCCTCCAGAACTGTGAGAAATAAATCTCTTGTTGTTTATAAGCCACCCAATCTATGGTATTCTGTGATAGCAGCCCAAATAGACTAAGCCACTGACTTTATCTTTGCTTCTCTCCTGCCTGTTCCCTGACCATCTTTCTGTCCTAAACGTGCTCTTTCAGCTGAGGGCATATGGCCTTATGTGCTACTTTCTGGAATGTTATCTTTTGACATTTTTCTGTGGTTGGCTTTTTAATTTGATTTTGGCTCAATTGTTATCTCTTCAGAGAAGCCTTCTCTGACCATCCATGTATAGCAGTCTGCTTCCCCATGAATTCAGTAATACATGACCTTAGTTTATTTGATGTAAGTCAGTGGAAATCTCTTGTACATGTATTTGCTTAATTGATTAGTTTCTGTCTACTTTCTTTGAAATATAAACACACTACTACGGAAAACCTGTTTATCTTCTTTGTGATCTTATCTCAAACCTCTAGAAAAGAGCCTCAAATGTAGGGTGCTCAGTAAATATATATTTATTTAGAATAAAAATAATTTTCCTTATTATTCATATGTATGTATATGCATATATCTTACCTTTTAAACTAGCTGTATAGTATGTTTTTTTTTTATAAAGTACCTTAATTTATTTTAAGGTCCTTAATCTGCTTTATACTTTGAAGTTCTGTGTAAAGTATTACTTGGAAAAAAAAGTGTCCCTATGTTAAAAAAAGACCTATGTAAAATTTATCTTTCTGCAAGAACTATATTTTTATTCGATAGGTTTTCTTGTTAGCAAAACAAATTTATGTTACATATTCCTTTGTTTAGTTCTTCTTGATTAAAATGAATACTGAAGGACATGATCAAGTGTTTAAATAGTTTAAACTACACTGAGGTTTATTATTGGCCAAAAGATGAAAATAAATAGGTAGTTCAATTCAGAGGTTACCAGAAAAATAAATAAGTGATACTAGGAAAAGTGAGAAGGACAGTTCATAAGATTGTTTACATCAGCTTCAGTTTTTAGAAGTTATAGTATGCAGAGTTGGCTTTTTGTAAAGCTTTTTCTGAAACATACAGTTTTTCTACTATGATAGCTCTAAACCAATTTGATTTGTTTACTAACTTTGTGAGCAGAGATACTCTGCAAAGGGAATAAACAGACCATGGGCCAGGCAAATGATTTATTTACTTCCCAAATGATTTTAGTTCATGATGCCTTCAAGATATTTAGAGGAAATCTTATATAAGTCACTGTCACCTCCTCTCCCTGCTCCCACGTCTGCTTCCAACAACCTATTCCTCACACAGCAGTCAGGGTCATCTTTTAAAAGCATAAATCAGTTCAAGTTAGTTTCTTACACAAAATACTCCAGTAGCTTCTGATTAAAGGGAAAATAAAATCCCAATAGCAGAGTATGGCTTACAAGGCAACACATGATTTAACTCTTGCTTATTTGTTAATCTCCTGCCAGGACTTTCACCAGTCTGCTTGGAACTTCTGAGTTTCTTCTCATGTCCAGCTTTTGCTGTTCACTCTGTTGTAAAATACTTTCGTCAGACTTTCCAATGGTGACACATTCTCATCAATCAAATTGAGGTTTCAGCAAAAATATCGCATCCTCAAAAAGACATTTCCTGACAACTCTCCCTAATGTTGGTTTTCTTTAAAGAACAACAGTTTCATACAGATCAATAGAAGGGTTTTATTTGTTTTCAATTGCAATAGAAAGATAAATAAAATTTATAATACCTCTATTATATTTTCAGTGAGATTTTCTTGAAGCTCATAGGTGTTTTTGACAATGTTGATGACTTAACTTGAGACAATAATATGATCTAGGTTAGCAAATAATGCACAAGATAAATGTTTTTAATTTAGTAAAATTGAAAAATAGTATGTCAAGGTAATCAAGTAATAATTATTTTAGGTACTACAAACATTTATATTGATAATGTCAGAGTTGTAGTAAACACCCAAAGAACTCTAAATCTCAAATCAGTAAATCTTGGCAGATAGTTTACCTGAAGACATACAGAATCAAGAAAACACTCATTCCTTAAAACTTATTTTTCAGGAGGCAATTTTACATAAGAAGAAAAGGGGCATATGTAGAATGATTTAAGTGTCTCATATGATTTGAAGATTAGAATGGCATGAATGCAGTGAGTTCACAACTTATTTTAAACATCACTTCCTACTCAGAATGCTTACTTCTCAGTTTGATTGCTTTGATACAGATTGTCAGAAATAAGGAGCTTCTTGGATCGTATTATGAGGTTACATATATGTTCTGTGTCCAGAAGCAATTTTATATCATATAATGTCTAAAGATAGTATATATCAGATTGATGACTCACATTAGGTCTTAATAAATTATGTTGGTTGTATACATTGAAAATTATCTTTCCTATAAAGAATATTTGATGAGACTTTCACTAGTGTTCCTCTAGATTTTTGAGTTCCAATTACTTTCACTCTAAAATAGCAACACATTCCCACAAGTTGAAATCTGAGGAGGAATTTAGGCACATATACATACTGGGAACACAAGAGAGTAAGAGAGCATCTGCTTTCAAAATAATTGTGCTTCAAGTATTGGTTTGTAATTAGTTGTTTAGGACATGAATTATTTTTTTTTCTAAAAAATGATGTTATTAATGATAATTAGGGAAACATTCTAGAACATACACATTTATGTTTTCAGTTTTTTTTTCTTAGTCTGTGGAAATATAGAGGCATTTTTTTTCCCCCCTTGGGGAAAGAAAAAGCATACAGGGATTCAGCTTGCAGTGACAGCAGTGTATTGACCTTAGAACCCTGAATAGTAATTGTCCTTGCACTGTACTGCTCCAGCTACTGCGCGGTGGGAACAGCTCTGAGCCATGGAGAATGATAACGATTTCTTAAAGCAGCTTCCCTCTGACAACTTTATGCTGGCAAGGGGAACTATCCATAAAAGCTAACTCTAATTATTGTTCTAATTTTTTTTCTTTTTCTTATTACCTGTGTGGAATTGAACTAAATTTAAACAGCAGGGAATAAAGCTTACTTTGCTTTTTAAAAAAATTTAACAAACAATATTGCATATTTGAAATAAAGTTATAAAATTATCCTAATGGGTTGTCTGGGGTCACAGGAAAAGCCAGATAGTCGAATGCCTACTATGTGTTAGGTATGTCATATAAACTATCTGATCACAACAAAGAATCATTCATTAGAACTCAGAGTCTAGCGTAACACAACTGAAGTGTGTATCACACATGCATTAAATATACTGCATTTTCTCTGTAATATGACAACATTTAGTGGCTAAGGATCTAACATAAATTACCGACCTGACCTTTACTGTCTTGAAGTAACATGACCAATGCCACAGTTGTAGGAAGTAGATGAATAGGGATTAGGCTTCATGTGTCTAAACCAGTGAATATTATCTGGAAATAGACCACAGAGATACTTTTTTGATCCCCAAAGAAATACTTTAGAGAGTTAGCATATTGTATATAAAAGAATGATGGAGGACATTCTGGATACAATTAGCATATTAACTGGATCATAAGAGTCATGTAATGAGGCTGTTAATATGCAACCCTCAAGACTCTGACCCCCACATGTTTTGGATGAGACCTGAGAATTTAAGACTTCAATCCTAGGGAATTTTCAGTCTAGAATGGAGCCTAAGAATATGTATTTACTTTTATTTTGCAGGAATTTTTAAATATATGCAAAAACAGAAAAGAGTATCACTACTCAATTATCAATTCATGAATATTCTTGGTTCAACTGTGTTTCCTCATCCTCTCTCCTCCTTTACTCAAAGAATATCTCAGATATCACATCATATTATCTGAACATATTTCAGTGGATATCTCTAAATGATGACATACTACAATGTCGTTATCACAAACAAAAGAAAGTTAGGAATTTGTATTTTTAATGTGTCAAAACAATTTCAACAATGCAGAAATACTGAGACACAAGAACTAATCAAAGTTTTG
This sequence comes from Micronycteris hirsuta, assembly GCA_004026765.1. NCBI lineage: Eukaryota > Metazoa > Chordata > Mammalia > Chiroptera > Phyllostomidae > Micronycteris > Micronycteris hirsuta. The sequence goes on along the minus strand of PVJI01000319.1, from coordinate 9,958 downwards.
GTGTGTAATTCTTGCATGATATGTAGGTGCGTGTGTGTATGATTACTCCTGCTTTCAGGTGAGCATATTTGAATTATACCAAGGGTATACTTAGTCATGTCCTAAAACAGCAATTATACAGGCTGACTTCTAGTAATTATAAATTTGACTTAATGGATTTGTATCTTTCACCATCTTGATGAGTTCTGCTTTAATAAACTTAATATACATAAAGTCCCATTGAGGGAGAATAACAATCTTCAAACTTCACCAGAAAAGTTTAGGATAAGTCAGTTGGTCAGTTGGAGCCCTTTGATTTGTTATTAAAGTTTCTGTCAATAATCCTGGCATTTTAGTATCATAGCAAGTATCCTTCAACTTCTATTGGTTGTAGGAGTTAGCTCTAGCTTTCACTCTGCCCCTCTGTTTCTCACTCTATCTCTCTCTCATTAGCATCATCATCAAGAACAATTAAAAAATATTCTTATCACGAACAACAGTTCAGCTTCCAGTTCCCCCCAGCATCTAGGAAGGTGAACTCTAAGGACAAGTTTACATTAGTGCAGTGTCTAGAGTCCATCTCTAGCCAGAATTGGTGGTATGCATGTCACTCCTACTCTAAATGTGGAGAGACCTCAATTATCTTAAATAAAATTGAATCCCAAGTTTATATTTATTTAGCATTTAATTAAGGCAGAAGTAATATCTGTTAATGAAACTAATGGCATGGAAATTAGTGGTATAAATCTCATCAGAACTGCATGCACACAAGAATCACAGGAGGTACCTATAAACATCCTCTCTCACTCTCAGTCTTTAAAATGTCATTCACAACTAGCCTCAGGACAAAGAAAAATAGGCAAAAATAAATTTTGTTTTAAAACAGGTAATAAATACTCACAGGTTAAATTGGGTTCCTAAGATTATACAAGACTCCCTGATGAGGAAAACATCAGTATTCACCTAGAAAGAATTGTAGGCCCACCAAATTAGCAAACAGAGGAGTTAAATATCGGGAGACAACTTCGCAGAAAATGACCTTTAAAAACACCTTTATTTAAAAAAAATGTGCTACATAAAGCAAAACTTTAATATTACTAATATATCTTCACATACTACAAAGCAAGCAAATAGGCAAAATAGTAAAATAGAATTGTTATATGTCATAAAAAATCCCGATGAATAGCTAAAGGGAAGCCTAATTGTTTTCAGATGCCAGGTGAATGCTTTGGTGACAATTTTCTAAAATATTTTTCTACTCGGTGTGTAGATGGGTGTATAGTTCATTAAAACTTGAAAAAAGTTTTGAGAAATCAGTAAATTTAATCAAAAGTATAATAGAATGTTATAAATGTGATATTCCTAAAAACAACAACAAAAGGTTAAGAAGTATTTGCTCTCTTGAACACAAATCTAATAAAATATTTAATGTATAACATATTGGTCTGGGTCAGGCCTTAGAGTATGTGTTTGTTTTTCTTGTTATCTTTATTCTAAGAGAAGATATAAAAAAACTGTTTACTAAGCACATCAAAACAGAATAAGAAAAAATTGTGACAAAAATTCACATCTACATCGACTTTTCTTTTTCATATACCAAAAAATCATGTTTTTTTCAGAGGACTAGTAGTACAAATTTCTATTGTACTATAGCTAAACTATTCAGGTTTTTATTTTATTTATCCCTTCACTGCTTGATGAAGTTACAGATGCTATTGAAATACAGTGTTTTGAAAGAATATAATAAATTATTTTTGTTAGTATTTAAAGCCTGACTTTAAGGACAAATGAAAAGAAGAAAAGCATGGAGCTAGGAGCCAAATGTACTCTCCTTATAGATGGTTCACCTCTCAGATGAATTACAAACTAGTAGAACAGGGCCAAATAAGTAGCAGGTTCTCGATAACTATTTACTGAACAAAATCGATTGAAAAATATTTATTATTTAAATTGCATTGAATAAAATTTGTTTAGAACACTTTATTTTATACAAAATTTTCATAAGCAACATATTTTTATGACTTTGTTGGGTACTATGCATCAGTCACTTTTTCAGTCTTTAAGTTTGGGGATAGATTAAAATGTAGAGATGGTGAGGAGGCTTGTGTTACCCCATGAGACAGGGAGCTGGACCCTTTGGAGACCCTATTCCTGAATATTGTTTTGTTTCATGAATGTTTAAGTTGAAATAAGAAAGACACACCAATGATGCTAATAGTGGTGTAACTATGCCTCAGCTTCCAATCATGGCCCACTTAACCACAATAGATAGCTTTGTGAGAATGGAAGACCAGCCAACCCAGAGAAAGGATTGTGAACCACATCTGAAAGATCACCATATTACTTTTCTTGTGAAGAATTCAATCTTCAATTTACTTTAGACCTTTATGAAAACTGAGTGACTTGGTTATCAAAAGTAAACTGTGGAATAGGGTAATTAATTAAGCACTCAAGTAATTTTTGTCTGTTCTTCTTAGATCCTTATATTAACACTGTGTTAATATGTTTAATACACACTGCTATTGAGAAGTCAGCTGCTAGCCTTATCAGGGCTCTCTTGTATGTTACTTCCTAATGCTGGAAACAACCTAATTGCCCATCTACAAATGTGTGGATCAAGAAACTATGATACATTTACACAATGGAATTCTACGCAGCAGAGAGGAAGAAGGAGCTTAAACCCTTTGCAACAGCATGGATGGAACTGGAGAGCATTATGCTAAGTGAAGTCAGCCAGGTGGTGAGGGACAAATACCATATGATTTCACCTTTAACCGGAACATAATCAACAGAAGCAAAAAGCAAGCAAAACTTAACCAGAGACATTGAAAGTAAGAACAATCTAACAATAGCCAGGGGGGAGGGGGGAAGGGACAATGGGGAGAAGGGTTTTCAGGAACCACTATAGAGGACACATGGACAGAATCAAGGGTGGGGAGGGAGGCAGGGAAAGGAGGTGGGATTAGAGGGGGAGGGGAGGGGAGAGTATGCAGACAACTGTAATTGAACAACAATAAAGTAAAAAAACAAAAACAAAACAAAAAAAAACACACTGGAGAAGAACCTTAAAATGTGCCACAAAAGACCTAGTGATAAAAAAAAATGACTTGTGTAAAAATACCAGCTTTTTAAAAACTTGATGATCTATAATCTTCTATTTGTAAGTACAATTAAAATAAGGGATAGACTTTCAAAAAATGTTTTCATTTTTTTCTCTGATTAAAAGAACGAGAAAGATTTAACAAGCGTACACAAACAGACACATGCCTATAACTATTCCTTGAAGTTTTGAATTACTGGTGTTCTCTGGTTTGTTCCCATCCATTTTTATTGAAGATTATTTTAAATTATTTATTATGACTTTAATTTGGCATTCTCTCATTTCTCCTGGTGTGAAGCACTGAGTGAGGTGTGTCACTTGTATGTTTCTCAGATAACAATCTTAAAATCTCAGTGCTCTAGTGAGACTTGACCTCTAAGCCTCCTCTTATGTACATTAAGCTCATTTATATAAAACTGCCAGTACCTGTAGTTTTTACACAGCCTGACAGGTGACTGTCTGATTTATATAGTAAGCACGGTTAAATTACTCATGAGGGGGACTGGGAGTTAGGTTTATTATTTCCTAAGAATTATGAAAGGAGGATATATCACTAAAAGTGAGAAGTTAAGAAGCTGAAGGTGAAGTAGGGGAAAAAAAATAGTCCTCCTATTCCTCCTCAAACAAAATGATGATGTTGCAAAGAGCCCAGCCTTGATGAAATAGCATCACACAGTGAAGTAATGATGTTGCAGCCTTCCCAAATTCTGCATAAATATTGTGCTGCTTTCTACTTCATCGATCTCTGTTGGTTATCTAAATCATTCCAATATGCTGGACCCATTCACACAGGTTCAACTGGTAAAGATTATAATTTCTGTCTTTTGCTACATTTTTCTTAGTAAAACCTGCTTCTTCTAACTTTATCCAATGGATCTATCTTCTCATTCATCTTTCATCTTATTTATCATAATTTTTTACAATCTCATATAATTTTTTTACATTCTGCCACAAAAGACTGTGACCATTGTTTACCCACAAAAATTATGAACTTTATCAAAATACAATTTGATAAAATTTCTAAATTCTATCAACACTTTCATCTGCAGTATAGGCATATGTATTTATGTTAGGTAGTCATTCAGGCTTCTAATATCTCTTTTAGCAGGATGTAAAAAAATCCATAATTCACTTCAAGCATAATAAAAATATTTCCACCAGAACTCTCTTCACTGTAACTTTCCAGTGAGTTTCAAAGTGTAGCACGAATTGGAATCACTAAGAGCTCCTAGTAAAACAGCGATTGCTGGGCTTTAATCCTAAAGTTTCTGAATTCAGAAGAATTGAAGGGAAATCTGTGATTTGTAGGTTTCTAGATGGTGCTGAGACCAAACTGAGAACCACTGGTCTAGTCCTAAATGACTACTTAGATAATTTATACCACGGATAATAAGAACAGATACAAGACTTATATTGAAGTCTGAACTTACAGGTTTTCAGTAATAAATTTGAATAGGACTGGGCCTGCCCAGAAATTCAAATGTTATGATTGCCTCCAGAAATTAAACCGTTATTTAAGACTCTTTGATTCTAACACCTTTAAAAAAAACCTGAATTACTCTCTTTTGACTGACACGGGCAGATGTTATTTTTTTATTACCTTGGTAAAAAATTATTTTGATGGGCTACTAGGTATTTTATGTCCTTAATATATGCAATATTACTTTGAATTAAGAGCTTGATAGTTATCTGCAATTATATAACAGTTATGTTGTGTTGGCATGGGCAAGAGTTACCGTTTAATTATAGAATGCCTTCCTTCCAGATTTATTCATCTCTTTTATAGATGGTAGTACTAAAATTATCCTTCCTGTTATACAGTTATCTTGGCACCTGCTATAGCTAAATATGATTTTAAACTACTACACTGTGGAATATTATAGAATAAATTGTGAAACAAAAGGTCAATTTCTCCTAGAGGCAGATTCTGCTTTTATTGTCCATTTTGAATACGTTTAAGTGTGACTTATGTTCTTAATGATGACGTAAAGTTCATTCCTAGAGAATATTCCAAAAATAATTTTACCTTAAAGATTTTCAATAAACGATCTGAATACAATCAATGCTTATGTTTTTGTTTAATTAAATTTTGGCAAAAAATCATGAAAATAAATTAAGTTCTGGAAACTAACAGAATCGTGGACTTATTCATAAACATTTTCTATTTTCCATTTGTGCATTTTAGTCCGATTCCAGGTAGTGCTCTTTCTGGAATTATTTTTCCCCCACAATGTGGAAAATAGAAAGCTTGATGTTATAGTCAATTTCATTAAAAAGATTTCAAACTTGTTGCCAATATAAGAAATTTAGCCTCCACTCCCACATGGGAAACAATCCATTTGAGTAGACTAAAAACTTCTCTACCTAATTGAAGACAAGGCTATGTTCCTTCATATAATTAATTTCAAGTTTTGTAAAACTTGACATATTGGCAAAATGAAAATTAACATGTGACATCTGATTCTCTCTCTCTGTGTATATATATGTATATAGCTATAGCTATAGATATATGTATAGATATAGATATATACATATATACATATACATACACATATATAAATAAATATGTTATAAATATATATACTTTATTTTATATATCGGATACATTAAAGTTAGAAAGTCAATCACTCTTGTTTTAAGCAAAAGCATTTTTTTAATTTTTAAACTTTTCACAGAATTTAGGGGGTTCGTATTACAGTTTATTTAGGCAAACATTGTGTGTATGTGGGCAGTTATTTTACTATACCTGCCATGATTACTTTTATATTTGTTGTATCTATAGGCAAGCAAAAATTGAGAAGCAGATCAATTACTTCAAAGTGCTGATATGTAAGACCCCCCTTCAGTGGGATCATCAACAAAAGCAGACAATGACAATTCCTGGATAGGTATAAGGGAACGATCAATAGATCAGAGAGCATTATAAAATACAAATGCAAGTGAAATTTAAAAAGAATGTGAGAAAGCAAAAAGAATTCTTCGATATGAAGATAATATATGGCCATTAAAAGTAAAATTTCAAAGCAAAGCCAGCAGGTTTAGAGTTATAAAACAACTGGAATGAATAAAGGCATTATATTTGACCACTTATTCCCATATTTGGCAGCAAAATAAAAGACTGAAAACCAAGGGTTAAGAGTTGAGATCATGTGTCAGAAATCAGGGATTGGTAGAGGCAAGCAGGGAAACGACATGGATCAGAGGTTTGAAACTATCTTTTAAGATAGAGATGCCCAGCTGCGGTTAGAGGCATAGCTTATAAAGTGTCTTTTATTCTGCTGAATATCAATAGAATGAAATGTTGCTAACTGATTTCTAACAAAAATATAGAATCCACATGATAGGCACCTTAATTTATTCCTAAAATGAAAAGATATTTAGAAGGAAATCAAGTACAGGGTTTTAGTAAATCCTGTGACCTTGTAGAAGGCCTTGATTTTATTATTCTGAATTAGCTGACTATAATCTGCAAAGTTTTTTTTATCATAATTAGAATGTAGTAGAATGTGATCTTTGGATATATTTTCACCATGAATGTGTAATAGGCAATATGATGGCTTAATGAAAGCAATGACCTTGTATCAATATCAGTTTAGTAACACGTGTCTCACAGTTTTGTCAAAACCAGTTTTGATGATGTAATAATTTCTAGGAAATTCTCAAAACACCATAGAAAGCTTAATGTCCTACATTCTTTATTCTCTCCACTTTGATAAATCCGTTGTCTACCATATGCAGTCACCTGGTAACTGTTTAAAATAAATGCCACCGTAAACAATTGAAGCATAAAAAGGTTAAAATTATAAAGATGTGAGTTCCAGGTAGTTAACTTATATATCCCTGAGACTGTTCTAAGAAGGGCAGAGATAATTAAAAGAAACTACTGCTAATTGTAATGGAAAGTGAGTGAGATTTGAAAAGAAAATTAGTAGCACATCCTCTTTAAGAACTGTTTTATATCTGCAAATCCTTACTAGAAATAAGAGCTATCTTCTATTATGTTGGAACAATAAGTAAGTAGAGTGTTGATTTAAAATAGTAAAATAGTTTTATTTAAAACTGATACCATTTAATACTCTCCTCTACTATAGAATGACCCTCCAACTAGAACCATTTTTTGAAGTGTGTTGTCAAAGTTAATTAATTTTTAGTATAGCATGATACTATTTATTTTAAGCTTTATTGGGAGAGATGAGAGACAATTTGAAATAAATCTTTATATAAAGCATATTAAAGTTACAGCTATCTTAATATCAACATACTTAAATTCACCATATAAACAAGGAATAATTTTATTAACAGAACATGCTGCTGTGTTATAAAATTTGAAGTTGAAAATATAAGATTGGGCTTGAAAAAAGCTGCTCAACATGCCCAGCTATTTTAATATTTATTTCTTTTTATAATTTATACTTTATTATTAAAGTAGTATTTCATATTAATATTTTATTTTTAATTTGTTAATTTTTTCACTTTCTATTCACTAATACTTGTTAGCAGAGTGGTGATAGGATTATATTTAGTTAAAGAAGTCTAGAAATAAGCTGTGTCTTATTATACAGAGAGAACATAAATGTATAATTCTAGATATTTAACATGTGAATGCAAAACTTATGAAGGAGGTAGGTTGAAATGGGTCTACATCTAAGGAGAATTTATTGCAGATTTTCAAAGTAGGAAAGAGAATTTGGAACATTCTGAGAAAATAGAATATTATGAGAAAATTTAAATAGATGAAAATTAATCCATTGAAAATGTATATGCAGTCAGCATGTTGCCAACCTCCCCAGAATATGAGATGAAATGACTTTGACATTCATGCCCAAAATATAGTTCTATAGTTGACAAAAACAATTCAACTCCCTTTCATACCACCATCTTTTCAAAATGATGTCAACTGTATTTTACCTCAGTAACTCTTCAGAGGTTCCCAAGATGATGATGTCTCAGTTGTGCTTTTTAGTTAAGTCAGGTGACTGTCTTACTTTTTCCCCCAGCACTTTAATACCATGATCTCTTGGGCTGCTAATTTACTATTTTGGTAGTGAAGTATGAGAGAAGAGCAGATTTATCCCTTCCTGTAGCTTGAACTTTGAGGACAGTCTTCAACTATGCACCACAAGTCCATCAATACTAATTTTTTACAAGATGTTATTAAATGTTCATGGCTATTGAAAGAGAATTGCAACAAATGAAAGAAATGTACTATACTAGGGATCATGGTAGGGTTCACTGACTAGAAAATTGTTTAAAATTATGTCAGAGCTCAAATCAATTACTATAGATTCTGGACTAGTGTAAGTTGAGTTTCACTTTCTAATCTGATATTTTAAATACTGTAATAATAGTAGAACCAATTCTATAATGTTTTTGTAGGGAGTAAATGAGTTAATATATAAAGCATTTAAATCAAGGACTCACAAGTAATAAGTTCTATGTAAGTATTAACTATTATTATTTTATTTTTATTATCATCTTAGTGTCCTATCATGTATATCCTGACAGTGTCCACATTTATTTCTTCAATCTGGGCTTCTCATCTGTACCTCAGACCTATATATTCAACTCTTTCTTTGATATCTCCAGGTAGATGCCTAACGAACATTTCAAATTAAATGTCTACAGTTTTATCTATTTCAGATAACAGATATTATATTTTTCCAATTTTCAAGTCACAAATCCTGGTGTTTTCTGAGTGTCCCTATATATTTCCCTCACTCTATCATCCTTAGTGATATCTGGCCAAATCTAACCCCCAAAATGAATTAACCTAAACCATTTATTGCCTAAGTCTAAGGCACCGTTCTGATATTTTAATAGCCTGTAACTGGCTCACTGTTTTTGTCCTACTCTCCTTATTTTATTTCCAAATAACCACCAAGGTGATCCTTTTAAAACACAATTCAATTATATTGCAACTCAATTCAAATTTTGTCAATAGTTTTACATCTAATTAGGTAAATACCATGTTTTTAAAATGCCTAATGTTTTCCCCCTTCTTCTCTGACTTCATGATTCTTCATTGAATCTTGTCAAATAACTTGAATAGTAACAAAGAGATACTGCTATATTTCAATTTTAATATATCTTCCCTGTGATAGAGTAGCCAGGTAAAATATGGAACTTGCAGTGACATTTGAATTTCATATAAACAACAGTTTTCTTTAGTATAATTGCAATCATTTAGTTTAATATTGCATGAGGCATACACTAAACAACATTATTTGTTGTTTATCTGAAATTCATTTCACGGGGTGCCCTTTATTTTTATTTGTTGAAATGGGCAGTTCCATTCCCAAACTAAAATTTTATTAATAATCTATTTCTATATCCTTGCAAGTGACAGTCTTATCACATATTTTGCCACCAGAGAACATGGATCATCATGCTTCCAGCCATAGTCATAGTTGCCTTGCCCCTTACCAAATGGCTGTGAAGGCCATGCCACAGTTTTAGGGTTTGTGGTAGGGATTTTAGTCTCAGTAATGGTATACTTGGTAACATGATGACAATGAAACCTCCTAATCTCAGTGGTTTAAAACAGTTAAAGGTTATTTTTATTCATGCTTTATTCCACTGTCAGGTCAGAGAGGGGACATTTCTCTATGTTCTGCCTCACCCTCTCTTCCCAATCTGGTTTTCTGCTTTCAGATGTGAGAGATAACAACTATCTTGAAATTGGTGTGTGCAATTTCCCTTTGTATGTTTATACTTTTACTTTCTAGTCACATATCCATAAAAATGTGGTAATATTTATTTTATTAATTTGCTTAAATGATATATGAATGTGTCTACTATAGCTTGCTTTCTTTACTCATCATTATTTCTTTGTGATTTATCAGTTTAGATTTCTAGAATATGAATATATTTGTAATCTGT